>JBBDHG010000394.1:0-202500 GCA_037951165.1 Lophius americanus
ACGTGTGATACTAAGGAAACAAACAATATAAGAGGAAGAAGAAAGAGAAACAAACAAACAAACAAACAAACAAAAACACATAATCTCAGATTTTTATTTTTTTCAATACAGATCAAAAATGGTTTCAACGTGAGAAAAAAAATGGTGAAGACTTCCTGTTTTTCGTCCAGGGGCGAACTGTGGATCGTCATTTTTGGAACTTTGGTTGTTGTTGACTTCGCTGAAGGGTTTGATGATGACGATTAATGAGGCGATCAGTCGGACCCTAACGGTGATAATATTTATTCACCCAATCAAAAAGCTCGATTTGGGACCACATGGTTTAAACCCAGTGGTTCTTGGTTCCGACCCTCACCTTTTGGATGCAAAACAGAAGCGACACCACTGTAAGCTCCTCCCCCTTTATCTGTAAGACTGAGCCCAGCCCCCCCCTACGAGAGGGAGCTCATTTCTTGACCTCATTCTTCGGGTCGCCTGAACCTAGATGGACTAATATTAATATTATTATTAATAATAATATCATTATTCATTTGTTTAATTTGATGGGGTTTTTTTAGCAGAGTTAGCCTGAGGCTAATTTTCGTCTGCTGTTCCCCCGGCAGGTTTAAAAACATCTTTAAATAACAAAAACAAACAAAAGTCCACGACTTCACAGTTTCAAGGCTTGAAGCAGATTTTCTTTCACTTTGGATCTGAAGCTTCAAAAGGTTCCGAAGTTCTTTCCGTCCTCCAGTAGAACAGAGAAAGAAGACGGACCGGGAAGACAATCCCATGTGGAGGAGCCAAAATAAAATAAAGCCCATAAGATTGTGTTTTTCAAGGCCCGTTTATACAGAGACTCGACAGTTCTGGTAACGGTACCGGTCCGCTTGAGGCGGCGACTCATCCCCGACCCGGGGGGGACAATCAACCGTTTTAAGAGATCTAAATCCGATTACTTGAGAAGTTCTCTGAGAGCTTATTAATAATTGTTTTTATTTATTTATTTATATTTTAGAAAACAAGTCAGAACTTTTTAAAAGTTCTGACCAAGTCAGGCGCCAGAACAGATAAACAGAACAGCAGCGGTACAAAGAACAGATTGTTTAGCATCGGTGCTGTAAGCAGACCTTTATTTTTTTATCTTTTTAAATCCAATTTGAACATCTGATTACTCAGAGTAATCTGATTACTCTGAGTAATCTCCGGCTTGTTGTTGTTGTTGTTGTTGTTGTTGTTGTTGATTTCTCTGATTGATCATTTCTAAACACCTTGTATATTATTAGTTTTATATTTACTCCCGCCGTGCGTCCGCGTGTTGCGGCAAATTGCCGTATAATTATTCAGACCCTTCAACACATTACCCATGATGCATTGCTCATTTAAAATGATGGATGTCAGACTTCTATCTATCCTGCCCGTTTCGCCGTCGTCGGACGCATCCATCAAGGCGCCGCCGTCCCGCCTGACAGCATGAAACTGAGATCTTCCACGCCGTTCAAAACTCCTCGCCAGCCGTTACGTCTCTCCGCCGCTCATAAATGCGGTAAATCAGCGGTCGCCGCTCGTAACCGGTACGGCCGCCTTCGTATGGAGGCCGCCTCGGATGATGCATTCAAGTGAGCGTTACGTCCAGGACGCGTTGGGATCGCCTCAAACTCACGGAGTCAAACTAGAAGCTCCTCTCAATCATAAGTGCCCCCAACTTTTTTATTTATTTAAAGTTTTTCTCACCATTTTTTTCAAAAAAAATGATGAATCATCATGATTTGATTGACAGCAGGTCTGATGACCACGTCTTCGCTGACGACTCATCGGCTTCAACAAAGTAAAACAGATTATTAATAATACACGTTATTAAAAAGTAACATTTGTTTGAAAAGGTGGAGGTCAAACAAATTAATTTAGGAGCTTTTATGTTTGAACACGTTTAACTTCTGGAACATCTACTTCCTGTTTGACATGGTTCACAGCGTCGCCATGGCAACACGATTAATCCAAAACTCGACAATTTGCACAACGTTTGACGTCACAGAAGAAGAGATCGCGTCCATGAAGGTCCGTAGGAACAATAGCCTCTAGCCGCTAACACGGCTAGTAGGAGGAGCCGTTTGATGTTTGCTGCTGCGTTACGGCGTCGCTCCGCCTGAACCCGCCCATAAATCAGGTTGTGTTTTTCCCAGCAGGCACCACTTCATTAACTGATGCAGATGATCGGCGGTCAGCGAGAATGAATTAGCCGCAGCTCCGTCCCAGCAGGTCTGACGGAGAGGCTGGTTTGAAAACAGAAATGAGATCTCTGCAGAATCCTTTCATCATGAATGATTGACGGCTCGCAGAAGAATCAGAACCGCTCTCCGTCAGAGGAACCATAATGCAGCTCTTTCCTCCACAACGGTCCTCAGACGGCGGGTTCTGTGGAGACGGGGGTCCGTGAGTGAGCGGCTTCTGAACCAGACCTTTGTTTGGTTCCTTTCTCGTAGGGGATTAGCGCCTGAATCCGAGTCTCAGTTCTAAAAACTGAGAGTTTGAAACAGAAGAGAAAATATTGAAGATAATTATCCGGCGAGAGACGCGTCTCTGAGAACTCTCCGGCGCCGGAGGGTTTAATCCGGAGGATTAGTGAACAACTGCTGCTCCAGCAGAGACAGGAGATCCACTCTCATTATTATTATCAGCAAACGCCGACCAGAGACTGACGGCAGAACCAGACGGACTCCGATCCCCCGACCGGATCGGCACCGGATCGTTTACATGGAGATGAGGAGATCTGGTGTCAAGCTGGTTTCCTCCACGGCGCAGTACCATGACTAGAACTGATCTCAAAAAGCTCCTGGACCTTCAACTAGCCGCTGACCGTAGTTAGAAGGTTTTGACGGCTGGTTGATTAGTTTGTGGTTGGTAGGTTGTTCGGTTCATGGTTGGTTGGATTTTGGTCGGGTGGTTGTTCTGTTGATGGTTGGTTGGTTGGTTGTTCTGTTGATGGTTGGTTGGTTGGTTGTTCTGTTGATGGTTGGTTGTTCTGTTGATGGTTGGTTGTTCTGTTGATGGTTGGTCGGGTGGTTGTTCTGTTGATGGTTGGTTGGTTGGTTGTTCTGTTGATGGTTGGTTGTTCTGTTGATGGTTGGTTGGTTGTTCTGTTGATGGTTGGTTGGTTGGTTGTTCTGTTGATGGTTGGTTGTTCTGTTGATGGTTGGTTGTTCTGTTGATGGTTGGTTGGTTGGTTGTTCTGTTGATGGTTTATGGTTGGTTAATTCATTAGGGGGTCAGCAGGTTTTCGGTTGTTTGGTATTTTGTTGGTTTATGGTTGGTTGGTGGATTAGTGGGGTTTGTTGGTAGTTTGGTAGGATGGTTGCTTCAACTCTTTGTTGGTCAGTTGGTTGTTTTTTGGTTGCCTGTTGTATTGTTGTTTGGTTTTTCGGTTCATGGTTGGTGGTTTTTTGTCGTTGCTTGGTCGGTTGGTTGGTTGGTTAGTTGATTGGTTGGTGGGTTGTTGGTTTTTTGTTGGTGGTTGGTGGGTTGGTTGGTTGATTGGTTGGTTGTTTGTTGGTTGATAGTTCTTGTTCCGTTGTTTGTTGTGGGTTTGTTAGCAGGACGAACCAAAAGCCACTCAGCAGATTTCTAGAACCTCGGTAGGCGGGTCGTCGGTTGTTGGGCGGAGGACACCGGATTTACTCAAACTTTGATGTGATTACATCAAAAGTTTTTTAAACATTTTTTATAGTTTAGTCTGAAATATCTGTCCTCTGACCTTTGCTGGATTTGACCCTGATGAAAAATCATATCAGAACCGTCTGGACCCTGAGCAGAACTTCCTGCCGGACCTGTGGCGGGAAACCCGCTCCTTTGAGTTGTTCTACTCTGCAGCCGGTGTACCCTCTCACTTTGCATTATGGGAAAAAATGTACTGCAATTGGCCCAAAGTTTGGAGGCGGGGGTCTTGTTCCATGAGGGGCTACATTTGTATTTCATCAGTTCATCCTCCTGGAAGAGAAGGTCCGTGTGCAAACAGGCGAATGGCGGCCCGGTTCATCTCGCCACACGCCACCGTTAATTACTGTGAAGGGAATGTAATGAAAAATGTCCATTATGCTGGGAGGAGGAGGAGGAGGAGGAGGAGGAGGAGGAGGAGGAGGAGGCGAGAGCTAGGACCGGGTTGAAGTGTTGGTCCAGAACAGATCCTCCTCTGGGTCGTCTTTATTGATGGGATGTTCAGGTTCTGTCGGACCTCGTTAACCGACTCTTCATATCTGAGCTGTTTATCCATCAGAACAAACATTCTGGGTCGGGTTTAATTGATCTCACGCTCAGGATTAAAGCCATTGGTGCAGAAACATTTAGGGGCGTGGCCATCTCCTTCTCGCTGGTTGAACAGACGCCATCTTTGAGGAATCGTGGCGTAACATTATAACCACTCGTCGCCTTTGCCACCAAACCAGCTCTGACCCGTGGAGGTCTGGACTCCAGCAGAGTTCTGAAGGTGTGCTGTGGTACCAGGTACCAAAGACATCAGCAGCAGAACCTCTAAGTCCTTTAGAAATCTCGCTGTCATCATCAAACCATGAAGGCGTTTGTCGCCACCTGTGTTCCAGTTTATTCCAGGTTCACACAGTGAAACGGTCCAATCTAAAGAAAAAGCCTCTGAGTTAAGTTCTGACTTATTTCAGTACATTTAAAGGACAATTCCACCTTTTTTTTGTGTGACTCTCTGTGACTCTGTCTGCGTGCCGCTTCAGGCGACAGCGACACTGTGGGAGTTTCCAGCATTTTCACCAAACCCACATTCCCGATCTGCCTTGAAGCCATTTTTCTTAAACGTCCGAAAAAAGTGGAGACGCGGCGTCTTAAGAACACATTATGGGATGTTTCCAGCACGGCTCATAACCCCCAACAAGATTAGTTTCTGTGATTACATTGTTTGGTTTGGACAATCGATGTCCGCCGCCGCCGTCGCTGCGTTTCTTTGACTCGTGTTTGTGACATTTGTACATCGTCGGCGATATCGATTTCAATACTATTAGATTTTAAGTCACTTTAATTTTCCCCTGGAAATACCATAACAGAAAATCAATGGTGGGCAAACAGCTTTCAGCGCCGGAGTCGGACTCTGTCTGACCTCAGGAGGATTCATGCTCGGACATTAGTTCTACGCGGGCTTTTTCTTTATTTTCTCTTTCACATCTGGCGTTTATGGAACGACTCATCCGTCTTTGGAGCGAGAGCCGCCATTAAAGGTTTACTCCTGCATCTTCTCACACGTGATGGGCGACCCGACCCGTCTCGTCAGAACGACACGAGGATCGAGGCGGAACCTGCGGGGTTCTGTCGCCGCAGAAAAGTTTGTCACTATTTTTAGTGTTCTGTGAGGCTGAGCAGAACTTCAGAGATGTGAGGGAGGTGCAGGAATAGAAACAGAAAGTTCTGCTGCAGCAGGAGAAGAAAGAGGTTCTACAGTGAGAGAGAACGACCCGCTGGGTTTGACCTCTGACTCTCAAACATGACGCCGTTAATGAAACAATCAGTCAGCCATTTTTAATCCACATCATTAAAATCATCAGTCTGATCCGATCAACTAATCCAGGTTCACACAGTGAAACTGTCCAGGTTCACACAGTGAAACAGTCCAGGTTCATCCAGTGAAACAGTCCAGGTTCATCCAGTGAAACTGTCCAGGTTCATACGGTGAAACAGTCCAGGTTCACACAGTGAAACAGTCCAGGTTCATCCAGTGAAACAGTCCAGGTTCATACAGTGAAACAGTCCAGGTTCATACAGTGAAACAGTCCAGGTTCATACAGTGAACTAGTCTAGCCATCATATTATTTAACTTTATACTATTATTATAATTTATAAATTTATAAATTCATATTTATGTATTTATAGTTTGTTATATTTATTCTTATTCACATTATATTCATGTTTATTCATATTTAATGTAATTTCTATTTATTTCACTGTATTTTATTAATTACTATTTTATTCTATATTTTTATTTATATCATATCGACATTTTTTACTTTATTTATCTTATTTATCTCTATTAAGATATATATATTTTTTAAATCTATTAAATTTCTTTTATTCATTTAAAAAAAAAATAGAAATCATTTGTGTGACGGAAAAAGTTTTTTTGCATTTATTGTATCTAATTAGATTTCTGTTTCTTTTTATATCGTATTTATTTAATGTTTTTGACTTTGACGAAACGGAATGTCACCGTTTAATTTTATTTTATTTAAATATTTGTATTTTTAATTTGATATATTCCATATTCCTATAATATAAATACATGGATATATATACTGTCTCTGAACTCTTCACGCTCTAGTCTCCGAACTCTTCACGCTCTAGTCTCTGAACTCTTCACGCTCTAGTCTACGAACTCTTCACGCTCTAGTCTCTGAACTCTTCACGCTCTAGTCTACGAACTCTTCACGCTCTAGTCTACGAACTCTTCACGCTCTAGTCTCTGAACTCTTCACGCTCTAGTCTCCGAACTCTTCACGCTTTAGTCTCCGAACTCTTCACGCTCTAGTCTCCGAACTCTTCACGCTCTAGTCTGTGAACTCTTCACGCTCTAGTCTCCGAACCCTCCACGCTCTACTCTCCGAACTCTTCACTCTCTAGTCTACGAACTCTTCACGCTCTAGTCTCCGAACTCTTCACGCTCTAGTCTCCGAACTCTTCACGCTCTAGTCTCCGAACTCTTCACGCTCTAGTCTCCGAACTCTTCACGCTGTAGTCTCCGAACTTTTAACGCTCTAGTCTCCAAACTCTTCACGTTCTAGTCTCCGAACTCTTCACGCTCTAGTCTCCGAACTCTTCAAGCTCTACTCTCCGAACTCTTCACGCTCTAGTCTCCAAACTCTTCACGTTCTAGTCTCCGAACTCTTCACGCTCTACCGGACGTCCGTTATCGGGGAGATTTTCCACGCGGCTGCTCGCGGACGCTGGCGACCTCCGCTGAAGTGAAATGATGATCTTTCAGACGCCTTCAAATACTTTTGATATTTCAGGTGTTTTTCTGCCGACAGTCACTCTGGCGGCGGCGGCGGCGTTTCTCTTCTGGCTGATCTTGAGTGGGTTTGTTTTTCCTTCCCTGTCAGGCTGACAGGCGGAGACGCGTCGACACTTGGACCCACTGGAACAAACAACACAAACCACTTTCCGCCAAAATTGTCCTGTCAGCGCCGTTATGAGACAATAAAGCTGCATCGCTGGAGGCGGCGCCCTGCTGTCATGTTGGAGAAGCAATAACCGCCATCTTTTTTTTTCTCCCTCCCCCCCGCAGGTGGAGTCGCCTCTGGCGGTGGACGCCGTGTTGGGAGAGGCGGCGTTCTCCGTCACGGATGACAAGGTTTCCATCACGGAGATGCGGGTCCACGCCGTTTCGGGTCTGACCCTCTCGCTGCAGCCCAGCCCGGGAAACAGCCACACCATGGTCGCCAAGGCAACCGGACTCCAGACGCTCACCGCCCCCAAACAGGTACCGCAAGAAAAAAACACGCATTTCCTGTGAAGGGGAACTGAAACACAGATCCGACATCGAAGGAGCAGAAAACAAATGACTCTTTGAATAAATGCGATGATTTTTTTTCCCGTTTTTTATAAGTTATAATCGTTACATATTTTCAAACTGGTCCTTTATATCTCCTGAGGGGGCGTGGCCTCTTCCTCATCTTCCACCATGTCGCTCTGCTTTGTTTGTGCGGTAGCCTCAAAAGGTCAAACTGACGTCAGGTGATGGAGAGAGTTTTTTTTTTTTACTTTACAGCGCACCGTAAAAAAAAAGGTCCAGTTCCTCCATGAACAGAACCTCCACTGGTGCCGCCAAAAAGGTCAGAACCAGGAGACGCCAGGAGTCGAACGAGAGGAGAGAAAATATCAAGAAAAATAGAACTATTAATAAATATACAGAATAAAATGAAACATAATACAATAAATAAATAATTTATTAAATAAATGAGATCTGACAAATAATCTTTGTTTTTTTATAAATATAAATAATTAAAAATACTGACTAAAATAGATTAAAAAGAATCTAAATAAATTATAAATGGAAACATCTCATTAGACTAATTGATGCGTTATTATAAATAAATGTATATAATAAAAGATTAAATTAAATCAAACCCAATAAATCAAATATATTTCATTTATTATGAATTAATATTTTTTTCATATAGAAATTTATAAATGTTAAAATATTGATATCGTATAAAAACAAAAAAGAAATTGTGAATACAATTTTTATTAGAATAAATAAAAAAATGATTAAATGAAAGAAATGTTCAAATTTAAAATAAACTATAAACACATAAATAAAAAAATAAAATAATTCACCATCTAAAAATCACCTGCCATCCTGTTTACACAGACATCCGTTTCAACTCTGTTACTACCTCCACTTCCTGTCTGAGAGGAGGACAAGGCCCACCACACCGCCACTGTGTTTGTCCAGAGGGGGGGGTTTACTTGTATGTTGTGTGTTGTGTGTTGTATGTTGTGTGTGTGTGTCGTGTGTTGTGTGCGTCTGTCGTGTGTTGTGTGTCGGTGTTGTGTGCGTCTGTCGTGTGTTGTGTGCCTGTGTCGTGTGTTGTGTGTTTTAGTCATGTGTTGTGTGTCGTGTGTTTTAGTCATGTGTTGTGTGTCGTGTGTCGTATGTTGTGTGTCGTGTGTCGTATGTTGTGTGTCATGTGTCATATGGTCTGTGTTGTGTGTTGTATGTCGAGTGTTGTGTGTTTGGTCATGTGTTGTATGTTGTATGTTGTGTGTCATGTGTTGTGTGTCGTGTGTCGTGTGTCGTGTGCGTATGTCGTGTGCGTATGTCGTGTGCGTGTGTCGTGTGTCGTATGTTGTGTGTCGTGTGTCGTGTGCGTATGTCGTGTGCGTGTGTCGTGTGTCGTATGTCGTGTGTCGTGTGCGTGTGTCGTATGTTGTGTGTCGTGTGTCGTGTGCGTATGTCGTGTGCGTGTGTCGTGGTGTGTCGTATGTCGTGTGTCGTGTGCGTGTGTCGTATGTTGTGTGTCGTGTGTCGTGTGCGTATGTCGTGTGCGTGTGTCGTGTGTCGTGTGTCGTATGTTGTGTGTCGTGTGCGTGTCCTTCCTCCCTCCTGTGTTGTTTCTGATAAATCCCCTCCATCAACCGGCTTCACTTCTCAATAATACAATTATTCCTCGGCTAAATCTTTTAAGCTCCGGTCGGCGTCGTTGAGCAAGGACGCGCGATAACGCCGGCCGCAGTCGGCTAATAAACATCCTTGGTGCTTTTTTTTGTTTTTATCACAACCTCCACACTCCAGCAGCCCGGCTGCGCTGATCCGAGCCCAGTTCCCCACGTGGGCTTCACTGCTCCTGCGAGAGGGTTCTGTTTGTGTCCTTGTGCAGGAGTCTGGACCTCTGAGGATTCAATTGGCGGCCCGACTCGGTAAAAAGGTTGGGCTCGCGGGTTCGTTGCCCTTATATTGGCCCGCCGCGGCGCTGGAAATGCGCCGATGACGCCGTCGAGCCTCAGCGAGAGAGAAGCGAGCGTTAAAGTCCCATTTTTCTTTTCTCTCCGCTTCATGGCCACCTTGAAATTTAATTATTGTAATGTATTGTCTTAAGTGCTCTCCAAGGCCGGGCCGTAAAAGGCAGCCAATCCCTTCGCCGGCGGACCCTCCAAGGAACGCCGGCGCTATTTCAAGTCATTTGATTCAGTTTGGCTGCGAAAGTTTCCAAACGTCCTCCATTACTCCCAAAACGAGTGAACGCATAAACTACGGATGGGCCGAATCGGACAATAGAGTCTCTCTCTCTCTCTCTCTCACTCTCTCTCTCTCTCTCTCTCTCTGTCTCTGTCTCACTCTCTCTCTCTCTCCCTCCCTCTCTCTCTTTCTCTCTCTCTCTGTCACTCTCTCTCTCTCTCTGTCACTCTCTCTCTCTCCCTCTCTCTCTCTCCCTCTCTCTCTCTCTCTCTCTCTCTCTCTCTCCCCTCTCTCTCTCTCTCCCTCTCTCTCTCTCTCTGTCCCTCTCTCTCTCTCTCTCTCTCCCTCTCTCTCTCTCTGTCTGTCCCTCTCTCTCTCTCTCTCTGTCTGTCCCTCTCTCCCTCTCTCTCGCTCTCTCCCTCTCTCTCTCTCTCTCTCTCTCTCTCTCTCTCTGTCACCCTCTCTCTCTCTGTCTGTCACCCTCTCTCTCTCTCTCTCTGTCACTCTCTCTCTCTCTCCCTCCCTCTCTCTCTCTCTCTCTGTCACTCTCTCTCTCTCTCTGTCACTCTCTCTCTCTCCCTCTCTCTCTCTCTCCCTCCCTCTCTCTCTCTCTCTCTCTCTCTCTCTCTCTCTCTCTCTCCCTCTCTCTCTGTCCCTCTCTCTCTCTCTCTCTCCCTCTCTCTCTCTCTCTGTCTGTCCCTCTCTCCCTCTCTCTCGCTCTCTCCCTCTC
Source organism: Lophius americanus (assembly GCA_037951165.1). Classification (NCBI taxonomy): domain Eukaryota; kingdom Metazoa; phylum Chordata; class Actinopteri; order Lophiiformes; family Lophiidae; genus Lophius; species Lophius americanus. The sequence continues at coordinate 10,395 of JBBDHG010000394.1, forward strand.
TCTCTCTCTCTCTCTCCCTCCCTCTCTCTCCCTCTCTCTCTCTCTCTGTCTGTCCCTCTCTCTCTCTCTCTCTCTCTGTCACTCTCTCTCTCTCTCCCTCTCTCTCTCCCTCTCTCTGTCTCTCTCTCTCTCTCTCTCTGTCTCTCTCTCTCTGTCACTCTCTCTTTCTCTCTCTCTCTCTCTCTCTCGCCCCACAAACGAGCAGCTTAATAAGGTATTTATGAAGGTGGCTGATATTAGAACAACTCAGCCTGATGCAAATGTCTGAGAATAATATTTCAAGGGGAATATTTTTATGCATATTTTATGATGCGAGCTGTTTGTGTTCAATTTATATCCCAAATATATTCCCTGCTGCCATAAAGCACAAATCAGGGAAATCAAGAGAGTGGAGAGTTCCTAATGCTCCCGACTTTATCGGGCTGCCGGAACATTAACTGGTTTCAAGATGGATGCATCAAATAATATCCACGGCGTGTAGGAAACAGTCATCAGGTCGACTCCACAGACGGAATAAAACCTTCTGCTTCACTTTCTCCACTTTTGCCCAAAGTGGAGAAACTGCATGGAAGAAATTGTAGGAAAAAATAAATAAATAATTATCTTGAAAATTTTGAAAAAAATATTCAAAAAATGAATAAATTAAAAAAATATTTAAAAATATAAAATAGCAGGAAGCACCAGGATGAAGCCCGCTGACATCATCACCACGAGAACCTAAAACCAAATCTTGCGACAAGAAAACAAACTCCTCCACCCTTGGAAATCACAATCAGCCATAACATTTTAACCACTAAGAAGTGAGGTGAATACTGAAACATTGGTGATAACATGCATTATGAAGAGATGCATTATGGGTAGTAGACAGTGTAATGCTTTGGACCATGTTCTCCTGGGAAACCTTGGGTTTTACCATTTATGTGGACATTCCTTTTTACTCTAACGTAGCTGCAGTCCAAGTCCCGGTCCAATCTTGAAGTCCCACCTCAAGACGTCCGGCAATTAAAGGCATGTGGTTATAATGTTGTGGCTGATCCGTGTAACTTCTTACGGAACCGTATGAAGAGGTGTGGCCTGTTCTGTGGACCTTATGAATGAAGATCTCAAACGCTGAGCGAGGAACTAATGGTCTTGGAGGGAGAACAGGAAATGACTGGAAACGGAATCAGGGGCTTTAACGGAGATGTTTTCATCGGATGTCATCTGAAATCTTCCGTCTCGGCCGTATCGTAGATGACATCTCCGACGGAACCCCGCCGGCGCTCTAATATCAGCTCCTCTGATTCGCCTCATAAAAGCTGAAAGTCAATATATTATTTAGACCATCCAGATCAAAGACTGTCTTCATTCCGTCACGCTGAGAAGATGGCGTTCGCCTCACGGACACAGCGTTTCTGTCTTCTTCTAAATGAGGGAGGTTTGTCTTGGGAGGTAGTAACAGAGGTGGAGCGAACACTACCTGAAGGATCAGAAGGAGTCAGTAGCAGTTAGCAACTCGAAGTAATTAGCAGTTAGTTGCAATACGCTGACATAAGCAGTAAGTAAGAAGCTAGCAGCAGCTGCAGAGATATTTGCAGCCAGCAGCCAATAGAAGTTAGCAGGTAGTAGCAGCCGGCAGGTAGTAGCAGTTAGAAGTGAGCAGAAGTTAGAAGTTTTAAGAAATGAGCAGCTAGTAACAGTCAGCAGCTAGCAACAGTTTGCTGAAAGCACTATTTGCAGCTGCAGGCAGCAGCTAGTAGCTAGGAGTGGTTTACAGTTTGTAGCATTAAGCAGGTAGTCCCACTTGACAGGTAGTAACAGTAAGTAGCAGTTAACAGCTAGAAGTAGTCAGCAGGTAGTAGTTAGTAGGTAGCAGATTGTAGCAGTTGACAGCTAGTCACAGTTAATCCAGCAACTGTTAGAAGGTAGTAGCAGTCAGCAGCTAGCAGACGATTGCGGCTAGTGGCAGTTAGAGGCTAGCAGCAGTTGCCAGCTATTAGAAGCTAGAAGCAGTTAGTAGCTGAAGGATGTCATGTGACCAGCAGACAGGATACTGGCTGGTTTTTCTGTAGACCATGTTCTCCAAACCCCTCGAGATTCTGAAGACCCGGTCAGTGCTCTGATAGAACCGGGATTAGAACATGAATCAGGAGAACTCGTTCTAACATACATGCTGGTGTCACCTCTCCTGACGTTCCTCCTCTGCTGCATCATCACAGCAGGACCCCTCCCCCCCTTCCTCCTCCATCTAAGCCTCTGTTTGCAGAACTCATCGTGTTCTATAGAAAACATGAATTGGGTTTTGTCAGTTTTGTCAGTCGTGAAGCTGAGGGAGCAATTAGAACTCAGGGAAATCATTAAACACCGGATCTCAAGGACTCTTAAAGTCCTCCCTCCGGTCAGAACGTGTTTTCATTCTCCTCCCTGCTGCTCCCCGCTTCAGCCTCCCTCCCGTCTCCTCCTCATGTGTGAGATGTTCTGACTGCAGAACATATCTGCTCACCGATTCTTGTTTTCTCAAGGCACTCTCCACAAAGTTCAGGTATTGACGTAAAACTGTTGGACTCAGATCTGTCAATGGAACCTGAGGAGAACATGGAGAGGTTGGATAGAAGAACCTGACTGTGGTGGTTTCTAACCACTGACCGGATAGACCCAACAAGACCTGCAGTTCTGGAGATGTTCTAATCTGGTCGTCTAGACTTCACAATCTGGTCCAAAGTCTCTCAGGTCCTCAAGCTGGTAGTAGCTATTAACTCTTAGTACGACCAAACTGCTACTATGTGCTAGCTTCTACTAGCTGCTAACAGATACTTGTGGCCAACTACTATCGGTTGCTAACTACTATTGGTTTCCAAATGCTACTTACTGCTACTAGGTGCTAATCGGAACTCTGTGCTAATACCTACTAGCTGCTAACTGTGATTAGTTGCCAAACGCTATGAGCTAATGATTGTTGCTAGCTGCTAACTGCTACTAGTTGATATACGCTAGTAGATGCTTCACAGCGATCTGGAAGCGAACTGCACATCCGTTCCTCCATCCTGTCTACACAGATGTCCACTTCGTCTCTGGTACTACCTCGGTCACCATCTCAGATGAGGAACAGCTCAGATTCCCAAGAAACAAGAAGAAACAAAAAAAGGGATAAATCTCATTCTGGGTTGAACGGCAGAGAATAAAGATGTCAAAGGCATTTTCTTGATTCACATCCCTATATGTCTGTTTCATCTCTGATACTACCTCCTCCTCTGTCCCGTCCACCGGTCTGAAGTTTGTCTCTTTCTGTCCAACAGGAAGCCAGTTTGTCCGTCTGGATGCTCTTCAGCGACAACACAGCCGCCACTCTGACGTACTTCGACCCCAAAGACTACAACCTCAACGCCTCCTCGCTGGATGACAAAGTGGTGTCGGTTTCCCAGGAGCCTCAGCAGCGCTGGCCCGTGGTGTCGGCAGAAGGGGAGGGGTCCGGAGAGATGGTGCGGGTGGAGATGACCATCTGCGAGGCCTGCCAGAAGACCAAACGCAAAAGCGTCATCGCATCTGCCGCCGTTTACGTCAAGGTCCGCTTCGGCCCGGAGGAAGACTCCGAGGAAGAGACGACCACGGAGGGCGAGATGGAGCTGGCGCCGGCCACCCGCCGTACAATCATCGATCCGAACATGAGCGGAAGAATTTATGAGACGTCTAACGAGCAGCCTGCCAGCGTTCCCATCGATTACACTAATTTCCCCACCATCAGCGACCAGGAGCAGCCGACGGAGAGCGACGAAGAGGAGGAGGAGGAGGAGGAGGAGGAATTTGTGCACTCACCCCGGAACATGACCGACCTGGAGATCGGCATGTACGCCCTGCTGGGGGTCTTCTGTCTGGCCATCTTAGTCTTTCTCATCAACTGCATCGTCTTCGTGCTGAAGTACCGCCACAAGCGGATCCCGCCTGAAGGCCAGGCCAACATGGACCACTCCCACCACTGGGTGTTCCTGGGGAACGGCCAGCCCCTGAGGGCCCAGTGCGATCTGTCCCCCCAGCAGGCCGAGACCCCCAGCAACACGCTGGAGGGCGTTCAGACCTGCTGCCACGGGGACCACCACAGCAGCGGCAGCTCCCAGACCAGCGTCCAGAGCCAGGTCCACGGCCGGGGCGACGGCAGCTCCGGGGGCTCCACCAAGGACAACGGCGAGGACGCCAGTTCCCCCACCTCCAAACGTAAGAGGGTCAAGTTCACCACCTTCACCACCCTCCCCACGGAGGAGCTGCCCTACAACTCCATCCCCGTAGCGGACGAGGAGGACATTCAGTGGGTGTGCCAGGATATGGGCTTTCAAGACCCGGAAGAACTGCACGACTACATGCGCAGAATAAAAGAGATCGCCTGAGACGAGAGGCGCCCTCCCAAACGAACGCTCCTTTCTATTTTTCTCTTTCTCGCCGAGGTGAAAGGTCACCGACTGAAAGGCCGACTGTAGATTTGGTCGGGGTGTGTTCCATTTAGTTTGCACAGTGCAGTGATCTCATACACGCTCACCCCGAGGACACGCCAAAGACGAGACACCTGGCTCAAGGGTCCGTGGCCGAAAGTGAGAGCCGCCCCACCTCACGTCAGCGGAACCCCCGACTGGGTTCCGGGACAGGACCGAGCGGTACTGTACCTCCTCCCAACAAAGAGGCCTTTGGTGAACTAAAAACTGTCCAAGACTCTCAAGAACAAAAAACAAACAGATTTTTTTTTTTTTTTGCCCAAGTAGGAAAAAGAATTCTTCGAATGGCGGGACTTTTTTTTTTTTCGAGGTTGTTTGGGTGCAGCTCTCATGATTCGTTTTTCTACATGTCACAGGAAGTCCGACCCAGTGCCCTCCTGCTACTGCTCCTCCTCCTCCTCCTCCTCCTCCCGCTCCTCCTCCTCCACAGATCTAATGCCTTATCATAAAAACAGTCACGGCTCTCTTCTTCTCTCACCACGGCCGGAGACGGCTCGGCCCGTCTCAGGCATGAGGCAAACCCAGAACCTTTTGCATGGACGGCGATCTCGAGGCACAATCAGCAACTTTCTCTTTTCCAAATTTGTAAATGTTTGTATCGTAGTTATATAATCATTCCGACACAAAGCTGAAGTAAACAAATGTTGTCGTGCATCAAACGCATGCCGGGTCAGGACTTACGTGCAGACGTCCCTCTCCAGTGTGTGTAGATACGGATCAGAACCGGAGTCAGAACCCACTCCAACACCTACAAATGTTTTGCCAGAACCGTACTTATTATCCACGAGTGTTGAGTTTTATGTTCCAAATGTACCGTTTGGGTCCTCAGCGTGGGGAAACGACCAGATGCTAACTCGCTAATGTTGGGTCATTTGCATAAATTAGCATATTCATCTAAATGGACGGAACCACGGCAACAGTTTAGCTGATTTTACAGATTCTGGAGTGACTGTAGTCCAGTTCTGAAGATATAGGAGTTCCATCCAGGACAGGGTATGAAGATGTCCTCTTCATCCTCCTCACTTTGCTTGGGGTCCGGTCCGGACCCAATGAAATCAGGGCTCAGCGCCACATGGGTCCATATTTTGCTTTAAAAGAAACATAAACTATAAATGGATCTCCTGGTTCTGAAATTAAACCATTTACCTACAGGTTTTTATGTTTCTTAAGACATTTATGGTTAATTAACCTCATTGACATGAAATCATATATTTCATTTCTGGGCGAAAAACAAACATTTTTTAAATATTTAATCTTCAGTTTTAACAAAGTTTTAAAGACGATTACGGACCCGTTCACCTCACCGTTTACAGGAAACACCTTTTCAACCCCTTTCATTCATGGAAACATCCTTCTTATTTTTATGATAGTTCCAATTTTTTCAAAAAAACAACATAGTTTTGTTGTAGATATTTTAAAAACAGGTCAGATTTGACCCCTGAACTTGAACCACGATTTTGCGACCTTTGGTTTTGACAGCAATTGTGAAAATATTGATCCAACACCCTCCTGTTCTTCCCACTGGACCAAAAATTGAGCTTCTATTTAGTTCTGTTCGATAAAAACACTGGTTTATACCAAATAGGTTGTAGTTTGTGCTAAAATCTCCCTCTAGTGGACACAGGCGGGATTTTGCAGACTAAATGCCATTTTCGGCACATTTTGGGTCTACTGGGTTTCCAGCTGGTCCAAATAGAGACTCCTCCTGGTTCTGCCCCACAAAAGCTGTGTATAGAATATCTTCAAAACATCAGCTCAGAATAGAAATATCGGTATTTTCTGTGTTTGATCGCAGATTCTTCTCACACAAAGTAACAGGTTCTGAATAAATAATGGTTTCCGGTATCACCGGTCCGTACGTACGGATAATTGTGGCTATATTCTAAGTTTAACACCTGGTTTAATAAATCCTTAAACCCCTTCAGTTCCGCCCAAATCAGCCAAACAGTTTCTAAAATACTGACCGAATGTGTATCATGAATAATTTATGTTAATTACCCAACAAACGCGAGTGAGCAGCCGTCAGGCCTGGACTCTCTGGACTGATTCTGAACCTGGACATGACTTTAAAACCACACGTTTGGGTCGCCGGACTTCAGGACCGACTGTTGGGACCGGAATTATTACCAGATCTGATTTTATGTGATGGAGAACAAACCATTTTTGTTTTGGACCTGCTGTCATTGATATTACTTTTTATCTAAATGTGTTCTGACATCTTAAGGCTGAAGACGAGGAAGTGTTAATTAGACGAATAAGTGTCGGCGGGTTCAGAGAGACGGTAAATCCGACCGGAGCTCCAGCCGGAACCGGCGGCCCGAGCCCGATAACGGCTGAGCAGATGGTTCTTTTTCACTTTAATGGCGGTTGGCCTGTTAGCGTTAGCGTAGCTTCTAAGTGGAGATGTCTTCTGAAGGCTGGTGTGATCTCACATGAAACGGGTTCTTCTCAGGACTAATGAAGGAACCTCCAGATCAAAGTTTCTTTTAATTCAGCGCCGCATCTAAAGGCTCCGATTTTCCTTTTCATGTTAAATGACGCACTGATGTCAGTCGTCCCAGGAGCAAACGAGGCCCGGCAGCCTCATTGAGACCCAATCCAGCAGCACCGAGCAGGAAGCAGCTCTGCGTTTGCTTTGGAAATGTGTTTAAGGAGATCTTCATTCACCTCCTGACCCACAGGAACTCTGTGTAAACCCGGTACTGACGCCTGGTACTGACTGTTTCGGATTTAGCTCCAAGACACTTAAGCCCACTGCAAAGAAACCCGGTATGCCATCATCACCGGTCCAGTCCTGTTTGGAGGAAATACATTCTACACACCCTGAGGATCCGCAATTCCAGGTTCACACAGAGAAACAGTCCAGGTTCATACAGAGAAACAGTCCAGGTTCATACAGAGAAACAGTCCAGGTTCACACAGTGAAACAGTCCAGGTTCATACAGAGAAACAGTCCAGGTTCATACAGAGAAACAGTCCAGGTTCACACAGAGAAACAGTCCAGGTTCATACAGAGAAACAGTCCAGGTTCATACAGAGAAACAGTCCAGCTATTCAGTGAAACAGTCCAGGTTCATACAATGAAACAGTCCAGGTTCATACAATGAAACAGTCCAGGTTTATAAATACTAGTAAATTTGTTCTGGATAAAGAAACAGACATTTTTTTCACTTTTCTAAGGAGAAGAGATTCTTTGGCGTAAAACAAGTAAAATCTTACGTAGGTGTAAATAAATCTTTGATGGGTTCATAAATCCTGGATTGGGACTTGATGGGTTCATGGCGGCCCTCTTTCTGCGCCGAGCCCCTCCCTCATCCTGGGTTCCTCAGATGAACGTCTTTCTCTAAACCTGGCCGTGTAGCGATTAAGGTGTCGGGCCCAAACCGGTGACAGTACTGCACCCGATAGGATCTAATGGCAGCTTTAAACCCGCGTGGAGTTAGGCCCCTCCCCTCTCGCCGTCTGTAAATACGTTGCCCCGAATAACCTATGACATTTTTTTCTCCCCCTCATCCTCTCCTCTTCCTCTCTGCGTGAAGCTGCTGCACATGTTGCTCATCCTGTATTCTCTCCGAGCTGCTAATAGAACCTTCTCACCACGCGGAACGGAACATTGTGACTCGTGCCTCCCCTCCCGCCGCGGGGGAGGAGCTTAGGAACCAACACGCTCAGACGGAGACGTTGATGTACAGAGCGCCGTTCTGTTTCCTGTATTCTACTGAAAAACAAACCCTTGTATTTTCCTGTTATATGTAAAGTACTAAAGAAAATACCACACACAGACGGCGCCGTGGTTTCTTTCCTCAGCTTCCTGTTCCTGTGCCACGGCGAAGAACTCGACACGGAAGTCGTCGAGGTGGCGTTACGTTTGTGAGGAGGAGGAGCTTCACTGCAAAGAGGTTCTCAGAGTTCTGAAGTACACCTCAGGGAGATTCATCCACTTTCTTCCACTTATTGGGTCGCGGTGGCGGCGGACCCAGCAGGGTGCTGCTCGTCTGAACCTCCCCAGCAACTCCACCCCAGCTCATCCTGGACCATCCTGAGGCGTTCCCGGGCCAGATGAGATGTATAGTCCCTCCAGCATGTTCTGGAGGTACTGTAGTCGACCACGCTGGTGCACAACAGCATCTCTACTCTATGCAGATGATGTGGTTCTGTTGACTTCATCAGTCTGGGACTAGGGGGTTGGGTTGCCGAGGGGTCTTATTCACGAGGGACGGGGAAAATGGACCAGGAGATGGACTTCTGGTCCATTGTGGTGAAGAAAGAGCTGCAACGCTCTCAGTTCATGAGTTCTGGGTAGTGACCAAAAGAATCGGGTCAAGGATAGGAGCAGCTGAAAAGAGTGTCTTTTATAGGGGGGGGGCTAATCTCAGTTTTAGAGAAAGAGGGAGGAGTTTGGAGTAGGACCAAAAGGAGCCAGCTGAGGTGGTTCAGAGTCTGATCAGGATTGGTAAGGAGAAGGAATGCGGACCCTGCCTAGTCGTCTGCCACTGTGACCCAAACCCGGATAAGCAGAAGAAAATGGATGGAGAGTCATAATGTTATGGCTGTTTCCTTCCTCCTCATCCTCCTCCTCCTCCTGGTTGTGAACAGAGACAGTCAAGTCCAAAACTCTCAATTCTTTACCTCTATCAAGTCTGAGTTCGGTGAGACGGACCGAACCAGAACTATCTGGGGTGTGTGGACAGATGGGATCAGTTAAAGATCCGACTGGATCAGTTTGGGATCTTCTGCAGACTTGGGTTATACAGAACCAGCTGTGGATGGTCTAAACATCTTAAAACCAGTTCTTGTCTTCTGGAGTTCTTCAGGAGAACACCGCAACTGGGTTTTACAGTCAAGGTCCGGAAACACTTTCATGAAACTTCATCAGCACAAACGGGACGGGATCGAGTCTCAAGTTAGGTTGAACTGTTCCTTTAATTTCTCCAAACACAATAAAACCCGTCAGACACACAGTAGATATTATTTAGAAGTAAATTTCTTGCAGTTTATGAAGTTTCATATATTTTAAGAGTCCAGTTCCTTCCAGTCGGATCAGTACCTGGTTTTAGTCCTACCAGAATCTCTCCCTTCGGTGTCCAGTCTGACTACCTTCCCTGGTGAATGGACCTCTAGACCTGCTGCATCTACTCCTGTCCACAGAATCCTGACATCAGAACCTTCAGCCGAGGCTCTCGGCCCGTCTGGGGACCCTTCATGGCGCTGAAGGGAATCTGACGTCTGATCGCCGCGAGAAAAGTTTCACGTATAAATTTCATCACATTTAGCTCCAAAAAATGTCCAAAATGTGGTGAAACATTTTTATAAAGTGACTTTTTTTCAATCCCACACGCAGCAAAAATGTCAACATGACATTTTTGCTGAAAAAAAGTTTAATATCAACATTTATTTCAAATGTTAAACCCAAACGCTCGAAACACATTTAAGTGTGAACCAAAAATCTCCATTTTAAACGTAAATCTAAATGTTACATTTATAACATTAATACTTGAAAGTAAGTTTAAACGTTAAAACCTGAATCTAAATGTTACATTTGAAAATGATAAAATATCATTTGTGGAAGAAAGTAAAAAAAAAAAAAGAACTTCAAGGTCAATTTATTATTTTTTTTCATCTTTGTCGTCATATCTTGTAAAAAAAAATAAAATATCACAAATCTAAGTTTAAAATAAAAAACTCAATATTAAACGTAAATCTCAATGTAACATTTAAAGATCAGATTTAAATGTTACATTTCAAAAATCAATACTAAAGATAGATCTAAATCTAAACGTTAAATCGTGAATCTAAATGTTACATTTGAAAATGAAAAAATGTTTTCAGATGTTTTTGTTTTTGTGATATTTTTATTACGTTTGTGATAAACTACACAAATGTTTATAATTTATGTAGTTTGTGAGACAAATGTATATAATGGTGTCATCTGCGTATCGCCCAACAATTTTTGAACAAATATGCAGATCATTGAGAAACGTAAAGGTTCCAAACACATCTCCCTGAGGCACACCATTTGAATACCTTCTGGCTCGTTTGAGCGACGCTACTTTAAATATCTTGATGATAAAACGTCTGAGAAATGTGATTTAAACATCACCGGCGTCTGTAGACTTTCCCTCTTCCTCATCCTCACTCTCGTGAGATCATGTGACTCGCACACCGCTGCTTCCACACCAGAAGGAAACACCAGAGGTGAATTCATGGAGATGTTAAAATGGAGAAAATGCCCTCAGAGGGTTGGACGATGTGGGCGGCGTCCTTAAACGGGCCCTAATGTTTCTACAGGGAAGAATAAATGTTACTTTTGGAATAGATTCGTGACACGTCGTCGTCCGGTACCTCAGCCGATCCTCCTGTTACACATCGGTGAGTCCGGTACCGGTAAGAGTGGGTCCCCCGCTCTGCCTGAACGATGTGTTACTGATGTCGATGGTGTTAGAGCAGCGCAGAAGATCGAGCTGAGTGGAAATCTGTCTCACCCTAGAGTGACGCCGAGTGAGTCACTCTGTGAGTGAGCCGCCGCCTACTTCTTATCTGACTGCTAATAGTAACAGTCACGTCTGCAGAGGGGCTCCTCAGAACCACAACAGACCACAGAGGGGCTCCTCAGAACCACAACAGACCACAGAGGGGCTCCTCAGAACCACAACAGACCACAGAGGGGCTCCTCAGAACCACAACAGACCACAGAGGGGCTCCACAGAACCACAACAGACCACAGAGGGGCTCCACAGAACCACAACAGACCACAGAGGGGCTCCTGAGAACCACAACAGACCACAGAGGGGCTCCTCAGAACCACCACAGACCACAGAGGGGCTCCTCAGAACCACAACAGACCACAGAGGGGCTCCTCAGAACCACATCAGACCACAGAGGGGCTCCTCAGAACCAGCATCAGCCCACGCAGAGGACATGGCAAACACCAGAGAAGGTGGTCCTTCGCCTATATATATATATATATATATATATATATATATATATATATATATATATATATATATATATATATATACACTACTCAAACCAATAAAGGGAACACATATTATAATCATCACAGTGTAACTCCAAGTCAATCACAGCTCTTTGAATTCAACATGTTCGGTCAGACAGTAAAAATGATTGTGAATCTTTTCACCTGCTGCAAAAACCCTGTAAACATTTATTCTGGAGGTCTGTTGGGTTTTTAGGACCGTTCCAGTAAGTTTTATCTCGGTTATTTAGATTCTATCCTGCAGCAGGAGCCGCGATCAGCAGCAGCAGCTGGTGGTGTTGTACTGATGGAGGAGTAGGTGGTGCTGGAGTTCCCGTGTCTGCCCGGGTTTTATAACGTTTGTATTTTGCTGCTGTGAAGGAAGGCCAGCCGCGGAGACTCTGATCTGGCGTCGAGATATTTCCAGAGCAGCGTCTATGAAGGCTGACAGCAGAAATATCTTTAACCACATAAAACATCAACAGTAGATGTCAGCGCTCGGTGTCGGCGCCGCCCGATCAAAGCCAGAGCCCTCTCTCCGGGCTTTAGCATTTTCACCGGCGCTCAGCAATCATAGACGGAGAAATCCATCATAGGCGAGGTGGAGATAACAGCCTGGCGCTGACAGCTGCCTCCGCGGACCACAATGCAATGCTGGAATGAGACGTGTTGCGTTTGGGTGGCGAGGAGGGCTGCGTCTCATCCTGTGACGGAAAAGGCTTGTTCCCTCGCCGCCGCGGTCATGTGACGTCCCGGCGAATTAAAACGGCAGAGTCGATATGAGGAAAAATTTTATTTTGAGACTTCCTCACAGCTGGATTGTGATGAAGACGATCTGAAGAGTTCTCCATCCATAGTTTTCCTCCTCGTGTCCGGGTCGGGTTCACAAAAGCCCAGTCCGGTCTCTGCACTAAACGGGTTTGAAGAATTCTGGATGGAGCTGGTTCTGAGGGATTGTTAGGAAGAACTTGAAGGTGTCTAGAAATAAAAAAGTCCAGATTCTTGGGAGAATCTAAAAGGTACTTTTATTTATATATATATATATATATATATATATATACATATATATAAATAAAAGTACCTTTTACATATATATATATATATATATACATATATACACATATGTGTTAAACGCTGCGTAATCACTCGGGTTCTTCCGGTTCTGTTCGGGTCACATACTTCAGGTTACTTTGTCAGACCGCTTCTATTCTGCGGTTCTAAAATAAATCCATCAGGATGTTTTCTTGTTTTTTCTGAGACAACAGGGTTTCCAGCGAAGGACGACGGAACCATAACTCATAACAGCAGAAGACGCGGCAGCACTTTAAAGTTTCATGGAGGCTCACGGTGTGAGCGCTCCGGCGCCAACCTTGGCCCAAGCAAATCCAGAATAAATGGATTCGGACGGGTCTCTTCCAAAACTAGAGTTTCAAGGTTTTCCTTGTCTGTGACGATTATAAGGAGAAATTTATGTTTCACTACAGGAAACATAAATGTTCCGTGTTGAAAGTCTTCCAGCGGACCTTTCAAACGGAAACCCGCCGAACACTCATGCATGTTTTAAACCCGATGAAGGATTCTGCCTTCCTCACCCCGACACAAAGTCGTCCTCGTGTCCCGTCCCATAAATCCCAGCCTGGAGGACACGCGTCTCACTTATTATTTATTTGCGTTTTAATGTGAGCACAACAGCAACAGCGGCGTTGACAGCTCCCGCCTCACTTCCTGCCAATCATCCACAATCTGAGGGCGGTTCGGAGCGAGAGCGCCGAAACCCTGCGGGATTTTGTGGGAGTGCGTTTTGGATTCGGTTCCGGCGCTGAGGGAAAACAAAACAGGTCAAAGCTCGAGAACATCGCTGTCGGGCACCGACTGGTACCTGCTGACACCGCTCACCTGCGCCAGGTGATACCACCCAACCGCGGTCCGCTTCCCTCACAGACAGCCGCAGGCGGGTTTTCAGAACCCGGTCTGGTGTCTGGGCTTCTGCAGGTGCTGCTCGGACACATTTATGCAAAATAACACCGCTCTTTTTTTGAAGAGTTTCTGATTGGGCCGATCTCCATGTAATGACATGTAAATGTTCCCCTCGGATGGCGGATGAGTCTGGAACCCATCGTCATCCTCACAGCGGTTCTGGCACAGACTCTGTCTGATGTAACGTTGCCTCCAGAATCGCCCACTTGGACTCACAGGCAGAAACATGGATCCTGATCCAGCAATTACACGCAATCAAATGTTACCAGAGTGTGAAAAAGTTGCACGTGTCCGACGGTTCGTCAACAGGATCACACAAACTCCGCTGGACACATTTCTGCACAACCTGATGTGACGCCAGGAAAGAAGCCGGAGCCAGAACCAGGGACTTTTATAACGGGATGTTTTCCATCATTTTCCCTCATCATGCACAGAACTAATGTTGGAGTTCCGTGAAACTTCGATCAGGCGAGCCGAACAGACGAGCAGGATTGTTTTGTTTGGTGGAGGCGTTTGTTTATCTCACAAAGTGAAAGTGATGCAAGAGTGAGACATCCTGCTGCCCTAGTAGGATCTATGAAGTGACAGGTACCCAGTCAGAAGAGGATTAGCTCACTGATGATGAAACTGCTGCTACCTACTGGACGATTGAAGGGGCGTGGCCTGATGGCTGTTTAAGTTTCCCTTGCGCTAGCTACAAACTGCGATCGAGGTAGCCTTGTGCTAGCTACAAACTGTGTTTGAGTTAGCCTTGCGCTAGCTACAAACTGTGTTTAAGTTAGCTTTTCGCTAGCTACAAACTGTGTTTGAATTAGCCTTGCGCTAGCTACATACTGTGTTTGAGTTAGCCTTGTGCTAGCTACAAACTGTGTTTGAGTTAGCCTTGCGCTAGCTACATACTGTGTTTGAGTTAGCCTTGTATAGAAACATTAATTAAGATATTTAGCTGTAAGATGATGTTGAGATGTGCCTGTCTCAGATAATTAATGAAAAAGTAATGGCTAATCCTAGCTGGCTAATTTTGGTGTACTGTGGTAATGCTGATCGCTATTTATAATGCTAGAATGTTATGCTAATGAACCATGATATCCAATGCTAGTCTGTTATACTGTGATTGTATACTATGCTAATATGCTAATAAGCTAATTATCTTTGCTAAGCTAATTAGCTATGCTAAACTAATTAGCCACGTTACTGCCTTATAGTCTGATAATATGACTGTATTAATTTGATGCTTATATGCTAAGATTGCATGCTAATGCTATGCTATGCTAATGCTATGCTATGCTATGCTAATGCTATGCTAACAGGCGAATGCATTTCCTGATGAGTATTTCAGTTTTTCTCATTTATAATTTCGTTTGATTGTATTTCAGACCATACAACCGTCCTTGACTCAATGTGGCAATAAATTGGTTGAACCGAGGTTCTGAGTCCACGATCTCTCTGACCCGGATCCCGCCTTCGATCAGGAACTGGCTAAAGAACTCATTCAGTAACCGAGTCATGGTTTCCATGGATTCAGGTTCATGGATCTGCGGTGGGGGTTGGGCTCGATGGTAAACGGCAGCGACAGCAGAGATGATGTCACTAATAGTTCAACTACTATCTTAGACCCCTGCAGTATCTGCTTTGTTTGAATCGGGCCGCGGATGTTTCAGCCTTGGATGTAGACGGGTCGGACCGGACCGGACATCTTTCTGTACCGATGCCTTCCACATTCGCACACACACACAGATTTAATGTGAGCGGTTGGCGGCCCCCCTTAAACGGCTGAGAGGGCAAGTCTTCCCGGCGTCTGTAGGGGTCTCGTCAGGGTCCGCGGACAGAGAGTCCACTGCAGGAGGGCGAAGACCCCCGAGCCGTTTTCACAGCCGGCACGTCCAACTGAATCATCGGGACGAGTCCGACCTCAAACAGGAAGTGCAAAGGGAAGCAGATAAATCCTCAACCGCGAAACGAAAGAAGAGATTCTCCGCGTTGGTCCGGTTGATGTGATCAGAACCATTCCAGAACCATTGAACGAGAAATCCAACGAGACAAAAACGACGGAACCGTCTGAAGGTTTCTGTCTTTAATAAGAGACGAAGACTCAACCAGAGGGACGTGGTTTCATGTGAAAAGAATACTACACATATAAATATATATATATATATATATATATACATATATATATATATATATATATGTATATATATATAATATATGTTAATACTACACAAGAAAACAAGCATTCATTCAGCCAACGCAACAAATTATAGTTTCTACTGTGGAGATTTACATATATATAAATATATATTTTATATATACATATATATATATATATATGTATATATAATATATATAATATATATATTATATATACATATATATATATGTAGGAGTCACCTTCCTGCCATAGTAACATCGTAGACATCTTTGAGTAGTCATCGTCTTCTTGAAGACGTTCGTTCCTACGTCCCGTCGTCATCGTCAACTTGGTAACCTCTTATAAAAACAGCAGATGTTAAACTGTAAAAACAATTACAGACATCAACAATTTAAAACTGTATGACAATTATTATATCATGTTATGATATAATAATTGTGTTTTACTCTTCATTTTCACAAACATTTGTATTTTCACAGTAAAATTGAGTCTCTGAGACGAAAACATGAAGTTATTTACTGTTTTTTTAGTTTACTAATTTACTAATTTTACGTTTTTTTACTGTTGCTGTTCGACATTTCCTCGTCTTCGTCTTCCGGCTGTTCCTTTTCAGGATTGCCGGCGTGCGTCATAATTTTCCACGGTATTGGTTACCGAGCCGCGACCGATCACTAGCCTTAATCTCTAAAAACTATTTTTTAAATTGTTTTAAAAGGAAGTTACATCGAACAAATTAGTTTTCAAATTCAGGTTTTGTTGCCATGTGAGCAGAAGTTCTACTTAAGGCCAGAAGGAGGCAGTCACACAAGTAAAACCATCTGGACTGCAATGAAGCTCCAAAGAAGACCAAGTTCTAAAAAAAAAAGAAGCTTTACAGCGGAGTTCAAAGGTCGCCGTGATGTCACAAAAGGACACCGACTGCATATTTATGACGAGACCTTTCTGCTGACCTGGTCTTCAGATTTCTCGGGGGTTCAGTCTCTCTTACTGAGACTTCGTTTTGAACAATGTCGTCCCCCCTGAGCCCAAACTCCTTTTGTGCAGGTAACCCAACGCCAACATGCGTCCGATGCTACATATATAAATATATATATATTTATATATATATAATACTTATTATATATATTTATATATAGAATAAGTATATTCTATATATAAATATATATTCTTGAGGAAAGAACAGATGGGACACGGTATTTACTCTTACTATAACCACCGGACGCCGGCTGTCTAGTTTGTAGGCCACCGCCACCCTTTTGGTCTTGACGGCCCCCCCCCCCGCCACATCCTTTAAACCTAACTCTCAAAGTCTTCGGTTACGTCCATCAGAATCGTGTCTTTTGTTGACTTTTCCAACTTCTTCTGACTAATTAAATTATTTCTGGACAAAATGTAATATTTCACAGAACATATTCAAGTTTATTTGGTTTAGCTCAACCGTTAGATAAAAACATGCTTTTAAAAACTGTTTGACCCTTATAAGACTTAATTACAGTCCTTAATTACTTAAGTCCATACAGATGTGGTTAACGCCTCCTCCTCGGTGACCCCTTTGACCTCTGGCGTCCCCCAGGGCTCCATTCTTGGCCCCTTACTCTTTGAATTGTACATACTTCTACTGGGTCCTATTATAAACCGGTTCAGTCACACATTTCACAGAGCTGGTACTTGTCCGGCACCAGTTTTGAAAGCCAGGAGCTGGTGCTTAGTCTGGCTCTGGCTCCCAACCAGCCCTGGAACCAGCCCGGTGGAGAAGGGGTTTGTTTGGTTTATAGTGCAGCTGTAGCTACTTCGGGCTTAGCCCAGCCGAGACCCAAGGACAAAAAGCCCGGGAACCAGACGCTCACAAACAAACTCCCACCCGGGTCTGGCTCCAGAATGGCGTCCCGGTTTCCCTAATCAGACTGGGATGTCACAACCTCTTTGGTGCCCAATCGATGCCCCTTAGTCTGACTCCTCCCCTGAGACCACTTAGCTTGGGAGATCCTACTACACTGTAAAAAATGAATTGGTTAACCGGTAACACACAATTATACAGAGTATAGTTGGAAGAACTTCACTTTGAGAGATTTTAAGAATTTCTAAAGCTGGAATTGCGTTTTTCTTTCATGCTGTAGGGGTATAATAACAATGCACTGTAAAAAGAGAATTGTTAAAGGAATAATTTAAAGAATTAGAAAAGAATTAAAGAATTATTTTTCTCAAAATGTAGGAAAAGAGATGAAAAACGATAGAATACTTGAAATTTAAGTTGCAGAAGATTATTCATCTTTATACAGGTGTGACTTATAAGTACTTCCGTTTTGTACTGTAAAATCTTGTGAGATTTTTCTATCAATTTTATTTTTACGTTACCAAAGTTTTTATTTTTTCCCAACATTTATCTCATAACCTGACAATTTGAAAATTGTGTTATGAAGTGGATTACACGGGGAATGGATGTGTTAGCGTTTCTAACATAAAGTTGTATATCAACCGCAAACAAACTTAATTTGTATTTATTTTTGCCTATAGTGATGACGTTAAATTTTACCGATTATCTTAATTGTTTTGAAATAATAGTTCGGTTGCTTGTGCAAATAAGGAAGGCGACAGGGGGCGTCCTTGAGCTGTACCTCTGGTCAAAGGGAACGATTCAGAATTTGTATATTTGTATTGTTTGTAAACACATGATTGACGGTAAAATACCGTCAACTGTGGTTGCCAGAATTCTACCGTAAATTACAATTAAAACAGATATACTGTATACATTTTTATGGTATCATACTTAATTACATAAAATAACAGTAACTTACATTATTTTATTTTTAACACAGAAAACATAATTTTCCAAATATGTACTGTATTTTTTGCATTATTTGTCAAAATTATGGGATGTTTGTTTACGTTTTCAGCAGAATCTGTTTTTTATTCAGAATAATACTTTTAAGGTAAAGGCTTGCTTGTGTTATTATAGTGGCATTGTTCCTTTAATCTCACCAAATGTTTGTATTTTCACAGTAAAAATCTGTTTTAAGTGGATCTTACTGTAATATTAATGTAATTAACTTTTTAACGGTAAACAGGTTGAAGTTATATCTTTCTTAAATGTAATTTACCCTATTCTTTACGGTAAAATAATGGCAACCACAGCTGCCGGTATTTCACCACATATTTTTACAAAAGTTTCTTTTTTTTCTGCAGTATTCTCTGACAGTTTTTACATTTTAAGTAAAAATAAATTAAAAAACTAATTTACTGTAATTTTGTATTTCACTAACTATGTAACGGTAAAATGTTTGACATATCTGTATTCTTGAAATGTTAATTTACTTTAATGTCTTGTACAAGATTGAAATATTTTTACGGTAAAATTTTGGCAAAATGAAGTCCTGCTACATTAAAACTGGTCCTGCAAGGTTTTCTGGGTAGGGAAGGTATATTTCTTGGAAATATCGTTAAGAACATCAAAGCTACACAGAAGCAAAGAACTTATTTTACCTCGACCAAAAAAAAAAGAACGTCCCTCGCGGACTGAATACGGATGTTTGACCTCCGTGTTCACCGTCTTTCCTCACCGTTGCATCAACAGAACCGGAGGGCCGGGCCAACAAACTCCTCCTGAGCAGCAGCTCCACCAGCTACTCCGTTCTGGAGAAGATTGGCTTTGGCGTCTTTGGTAAAGTGTACCGGTGCCGCAATAACGCGACCCGAGAGCAAGTGGCGGTGAAGATCTTCACGGAGGCTTTGGAAAAGTCCGACACCAACGAGGTAGAGGTTTCGGACTTCGTTTGATCGGAACATTCTAACCTCCAGATCTACTGTGGGCTGATCCTTTTCTCTCCTTTCTCCCCCAGGTGTCCATTTTAGAAGCCATCGGCGCCAGGATTCCGGACAGCGCCTACACCGTTCAGTTCTTCGAGCAGTTTGAGGACAAGGGGATGGATTGTATAGTATTTGAGATGCTGGACAAGAGCTTCTACGACTTCATGGAAAGTGACGGATGGCGCTCGATGGGTCTGCAGTTGATCCGACCGATCGCAATGCAGGTCCGTACTTCAATATGGACGTGTTTATGGTTCTACCCGAGCTAATAAAGTTAACGGGATGCTAAAGCGACCAATAGATGAGTTTGATCAGAAGGTGGGCGTCGGCCGCGGGGTAGTAGCGGTTTGTGTCCGTTTTTGCGATGCTTTTTTTTTGGAAGAAAGCGCTTTAGAATAATTCACGTTTACTCCTATCGCCCGCCGGAGACACCGGGGAGGAAAAGGTCTTCACAACAACGGGGTCTTACCCTGACTAGCGTTACAACATTGTGGAATTAGCTTAGCAAACATAAAGTGATTAGCGCAGCCGTGTTTAATGGTAAACTCACCCAGAAATGTTACGTTCAGCGATGGCCGGCGACTTTCAACAAGTCTACCGCCTCAACGTGTGGTCGGTGGTTCTGATCCACTTTTGCTGTTGCGGGACATATCCTTATAATAGGCGTCTTTCTTGGCTGTTTTCTTTGTACGTGCTTATAGAGTTTTTAACTTCTTACTTTCTACCACTATCTGACTTCAAAAACTTCTTTCTGGTTTGACTTTTTCTCCGATTCTGTCCGGAATAAGGGGGGGGGGGCACGTAAACCCACCTGATGAGATAAGCCTAAACACAAACTCTGTTGAACCCGTCCTCTCCTGTAGTTGCTGCTGGCTCTGGACGCTCTCAACGTTTGTGAGATCCTGCATGCCGACATCAAACCGGATAACATCATGTTTGTCGACACGCGCCACCAGTGCATGGATTTAAAACTGATCGACTTTGGCAACGCCATGAAGGTCAGCGACGTGGAGCCTGGGATGCTCATCCAGGCCATCGGATACAGGTACCTTCACTCTGGGGGGTCGGTCCGTTCCTCTACAAGAACTGGACTTTCGTTTGACCATCTCACGTTGTTCTCCTGGTTCCACGGCTTTTTTTGGCCCATCCTCATCTTCGTCCTTCCTCTTCTCCCTCCAGGGCTCCAGAAATCACGCTGGGCCTGCCCTTCACTCAGGCCGTGGACGTGTGGGGGGTCGGCTGCGTCCTGGCCTTCCTCTTCCTGGCTCAACACCCCTTCCCCATTCACTTTGAGTACGAGATGGTACGTGAGCCGCCTCGCTTCAAACATCTGCAGCCAAGTGGAGACTCCACGCAGAACGTCGACCGATGTGACTTTATTTATGTGGCACCTTTTAAAAACCGAGTTCACCTAAAGGCAGTCGGAGGCAGACGCCCATAAAACGGGGGACGTCGCCATTAAGAGGAAAACGGTAAAAGGCAAAGAGAATAATTGAGGGAAGAATAGAGAGGATTAAAGGAGGATAAAAGGTCTGGAAAAGGCAATAAAAGGCAAATAAAAGGCAAATAACAAAAAAAAAGAAGGAAAACATTCCATAAAAGTGGGTTTTAAGAAAATTGTTTTCAACAAATCACTGATAAATCAACAAAATCAACAAAAAAAGGAACTTTAAATGACCCTTTGGTAAATGTCTGGGCTGATTAAACCGTTTATTTTTCTTTCTAGTTAAATAGACTGTTGCTCTTCGTAGATTTTCCTGCAGCCAGGAGCAGCAGCTCCTCAGAAAACAGACTTCAGGTGTGTTTCTTGCATTTAACGCAGCAGCACTGACACACGTTGAACGTCTGGAGGCAGTGAACGCACCTCGCCAGTTAATTAAAACGTGGGTACTATCTATTAATAGGCGTGTACGACTTACTACTGTGTTTATTATTCATCATTTACAATTTTGGGCTGGATAAACGCAGCTATCTGACAACGATGGCGCTCTGGGCCAGTTTCTATACAAATTAGATATTGTCTCGCGGGCCGGATATAATTGTTGCGCCGACCGGATGCGGCCCGCTGGCCTTGAGTTGGACACATGTGGTCTACAGTATGAAAAGCTGAGCGTAGGTCTAAAAGTATCAAAATTGAACCGGACCCATCGGCTGCTGAAATGAGGTTGCTGGAAACTTTGGGGACGGTAGTTTTCTGCGCTCGGTTAAAACTCTAAAACCTGATTGACGTTTCTCAAAGACGTCTCTGTTCTGTATCTGCAGATGAAGTCTATCGTCGAGATCCTCGGTCAGCCAGAGGACCACCTGCTCCAGGCCGGGATTTACACTGAGGACCTATTCATTGAGGAAGGAACCGCTGATGGGCCGACATGGAGGCTAATGGTGAAGCAACTGTCTTCTCCTTTGTTTCATTTAAAGGTCCATTTTGTAAAGTTTAGTCACGAGGAGAGACGCTGCGAGGCAGCCGGGAGGATTCAACTCGGCTCCTTCTCTGTAAATCTGCTAGGAATGAGGCAGGGAAGGAGTTGAATCCTTGGTCCAGCCGAGTTGAATCCCTTGGCAGCCACCTCTGCACCTCCTGAATCCTCCAGGCTGCCGGAGGATTCAACTCAGCTAGACCAAGGATTCAACTCCTTCCCTGTTGGGAAGGTAGGCTGGCAGCCTAGAGCCGAGAGGATTCAACTCGGCTCGGCCGATATTCCCTTCATTCAACCATGTTCCCCTCCTGAATCTTCCACAATGAACCTTTAAACCCTTTTAAAATGGTTCATATTCCGTCTCCGTAGTTGCCAGAGGAATACTCAGAGACCGACTCCAAATACATCGAACAGGAGAACTATCCCCCTGAGCAGCTCAGGGCTCTGGCGGACCTCCTCGGTGTGTCTCCCGTAAGAACCCCGTGTTGATTACCTGTCTGAGAGGCGGGGCGACTCGATCACCTCAACTCAATTGTTTCCAAATCCAGATGAACGCAGAAGACTACAACGGTGAGCGGGAGGACAGGAAGGCTTTTGTGGACCTCTTGAAGAGGCTGCTGTACGTTGATGGGGATCAGAGGGTCTCTGCCCGTGAAGCCCTGCAGCATCCGTTCATCACCATGGACCACCTGGTCAAGCGATTTGACGACAGCGACTAGTAAGTCTGCACATGTCACAGGACCGCCCGGTGGTTCTATCGATGGATTCTCTAACGCCCTGTCGTTCCTTTCAAGTGTGGAGATCTCAAAACTTTACATGGGCGATTGCCAAACGAGGAATTCGCGAGGGACGAGCAGCTCTGCGTCTCCTTCCTCTTATCATCGGTTGTCTGGTAGGTTCCATCGCCATCGTCATTTTCCGGGTATTTCCATAAGGATGCTTTCATAAAGATGCGTCTGGCACTTTCAGATGTAGAAGATCCCGAAGTTTGTCCCTCTGATGGAGAAATCCGGACCATCTCAGCTCCGTGGTACCTCCACGAAGAGCAGCATGCACTCCTGGATACGGAGGGGTCAGGCGTCGGCTCTGCTGATGGGGAAGCAGCTCTCCTTTCAACCACCTGCTACTCTCAGGAGTATTTGTCTCTCAACTCGTACGAGGAAGAGCCCTTCACGTCCGACGAAGGCCCGTGTCAGTGCTCCGAGGTCGAAGCTCTATCTGCGAGGTCTTCTGGAGGAGTCATAGTCACGGACGTCGGTCCTGATGTCTCCGCCTCCTCTGGCCGCCCCAGGAAATGGCTGAAGAGGATGAACGGATTGTTCCGTGGACTCGGGACTTTATTGTGTCACTGCCGCTGGCCCGGTGTGGCGGACTGATGACGTCATACCAGAGGGAAGACGCTGGCGAAAACCAATCCCTTATGGTGACTACGAGAACCCGGCTACACCGAAGCTGCTATGCTAACGGCAGTCGTGACTCTGGACCGTTCCCGCCAAATAAGAACCAAGTGCTGGTACCGGGCCGGTGCTAGAGTGGGTTCTCAGTTGTTTCCACTCATCCCGCTGGCTTGGGTGGGCCACGTCATTGCATCACGGCTTACGTCTGGGGTGCATCGCCACAACAACGATGGCGGCCGCCATCTCACGCGAACACATTGGCGTCCAAACGGCGACTGATGTAACGGAATCGTCCGCTCGTCCCGACCGCCGTGGACGACGATTACATCGGAGAAGAAAGGTCAGTACCCAACACGTCCTGACTCTTTGTTAACGCTGAAGCTAAGATGCTAGCGCTAGCCCGTTAGCGTCAGCCTACAATTGGCCAGATTGCAGAGACTTTACTGCTGAAGATGACGATTTAAATTAAACGCATAAATTATGATGTTTATCGTTACAGCTTGTCTGACGGCTGGTTCCCCGGAACATCTGTGAGGAACATGGAGAAACTTCACAAGATGAACCTCCAGTCGTGTGAAACTCCAGCCTCATGTTCGGCCATTATGACCCAAGAGCTTAAACGGACACTGGAGGGTTTAGTAATGCTCTACTTAAACAGAGATTGTTACTGTTCCTGTTGTGGTGTTACAGCACGTCTATAAGTGTTACACGGGGTTTCTATAAATTCACCCTTTAATGTTTTCACCTAGAAAAGAGAGATAGAAAAATAATGTCTTTGCATATTTTAAGATAAAATGACGAATCGTTCGGTTTTTAAACGGTAAAAGGGAATCGGACTCTTGATGATGACTGAATTATATTTCCTGACAAATGGAACATTTTTAATTAGGTTGCTCTACTATTACTTACTTTTATTATAAAGTGAAAGTTTTCAGCATATTTTTTTGAAAGCTATTATTAATTATTATATTCTTTAACTAAGCTGAGTAAGTCCTTACTTTAATATGTCAAAGAAAACAAAAAACTAATCGAATAAGAGTTTCTCTTTAGTCACATAGAGTCGGTAGAGTCGGTAGAGTCGGTAGCCCCTTTGACCTGTGGTGTCCCCCAGGGCTCCGTCCGTGGCACCTTAGCGTTTAGCACAAACAAGCTGCAACTGGGTCACATGTTAAACGGGTTCAGACTCACATTTCTCAAAACCGAAATAGTGACTAAAAAAGTACTCAAGCAGGACATCAAAGAGTGATTATTCATAGTTTTGCGATTCTCAAAAAAGTTGTTTCAGGAACTCCAAAGGTCGCAGCAGTGTCAGACGTCTGCAGGGCCTCGCAGACGTTCTTTAATAAAACTCCTGACACTTCACTGCCGTTTGTTTCGCTCCCAGCAGCTCCTCGCTAGTTTCTCCTCCTGCTCACGGGAATACCAGAGAACACGTAAAAGTACGCCCACGCCCGACACCACCGCGAGTCATATCCCTGCACCGTAAAATAAACTATGGTATGACCTCACTTCATTGTTACATCCCACGGTAATTATATGATACTTTATAATTCAAGACTATTTGACGCTTCATCCCTGCTGTAAAATAAAACTCTTTAACTAGATTCATGTATTTTAACGATCGACGTTTAACAGTGTAGTCTGTTTTACTGTTAATGGTACCAAAGGGGACTTCATCGGGTTCCTGTGATGAAGACGGTGGAGCTCAGAGCTTCGTGTTGGCTTGTTCATCTCCACAACCTGACAGTTAACATCTATAAACGATGATAAACGATAATAAAAATAATTTACACAACGTTCAACGGGCGTGAAGTCAGGAGAAAAGTGGCGTTAGATGGAACACTGGTCACGTTAGCAGGCGGACGGCTAATGTTAGCTAGCTAGAGCAGACCTCTAGCTGTTAGATGCAGTTAGCTGCTAGCAGTTAGCTGCTTACAGTGTAAGCAGCTAACTGCTGCATACGCCGTAATAAAAAGAAAAAGATCTGGCGATCTTTGGAGTATCGCTTCATCCACCGTCGTCTCCTGCTGTGGCTGAGCTCACGTTTCCGCCAGACGCCGGTCTTTCGACCGCGGGAACCAGAAAGGCAGGTTTCGGTTCTGCCAAATCCCTTGGCATGGCCGGTGGTACCGATTGGGTCTCTGGGCTCATTTCTATCATCTTTAGTTTCATGTTGGTCCATTTGCTCCATCCAAATTCATTCATTCATTCTCCATAACGGCTTATCCTGTTGGGGGTCGTAGAGGGGGGGCGGGCTGGAGCCTATCCCAGCTGACATTGGGTGAGAGGCGGGGCTACTACCGGAACGCGTCGCCAGTTCATCACAGCGCCGATGCAAAGACACCGACAACCACTCGCACTCACGTTCACGCCTACGGGCGATTTAGAACCCATGCAGACCCGTTTGAAAGCATTTCAATGATCCTGATTAAATCTCGTTTGCCTTTCATTTTTTTCTGACCACTTACCGGCAGCTTTTCATTCCCAGCAGCGCGTCGCCCTTCAAAGAACGGCACAGCGGCCATCAGCTGGAGATGCGTTCAGGGTTCAGAGGGAGCCGACGGCAGGAGATGAATGGAGTCCTGATCCAGAGGGAAGGGTCAAAGAGGAGTTTGAAGGGGCTTCTGGGTCGCCGCTCGCCATCCTGAGCGAGTATCCAAACACGCTTTATATAATTTATACATCATACATGATTCATCCGGAGGCCCGGGAGACGCCGTAGAAGACGCTTGAACACAACACCGTCATGCTGTGTGATGTTTCCACGCGTTAATTCACACTAACGGCTAATGCTGCCAGAATGTTACTGTAAAAACACTCCGGTAAAATAACAAAGACTTTAAATGAAAAACAAACAAACGGTGATTTATAATTCATTCAGACTCACACATTAATCATTATATAATACATAGATACTAAATACATCTGACATTCTATTTCTGTAGAGTGTTGAAAAAAAGTAAAAAAACACATTAAAATACTGTTAAAAAAACTTTCAAATAAAAACAGTAAGAGACGACATAACCGTTAAAGTATCAATCCATTTAAAGTACAGATCAGACTTTTATGTAAATTTAGATTTACAGTAAAAAGAAATATATATATACACGTATATATTAAGATATTAAGAAGTACAAAAAAATGAAGAAAAATGAGCGACTGTCTCTCCTGGGTTTTGCCGGTTGTAGGCCGTCTCACAGAAGGTGTCCCGCTCTGAGCGGTCCATCGTTAAACGACAGGACACATATTTAAGGAAGTATCGCCGAGGGAAAAAAACACGTGTTCTTAGCAGAGTAACAGGATGAGTGGTACATAAATATTCTGAAATGACCCTCCTGCTGAGGCTCTAAAAATGCAGATGCCAAATATTAATTAATCACGCTGGCGTCTTCACGGCGAGGCTGTAAAGGAGTCAGGTTCCCGCTGGGTTGATGGAGCGGTTCTGCCTCCCGCTGCATCAATCACTCCGGGGGATCCTCCGCATAATTACAGCCCTCTTAATACGCACTCATAAATTTCATTCATTATTGATAACTATCATCAAACAACGCGAGACACCTACGTCTTTCTTCAGAGGACGAACGGCGTGGAAACTTTACAAACATCCATTAAACGTTGGGACGTGATGAATCATCTCAGGGAGGCAGGGAGGGATGCTCCAAACGGTTCTGGAGGCGGTTCTGTTTCTGTCTCTTAATTTTGAAGCGGCCTCACCTCCGTCTCGTTTGTTCTCGATCAAACGGTAATTAGGTGAGAGTGCTGGTTATTTTTTAAACGTGGCCACGGGCTATCGCTATCGCTATCACTATTGCTATCGCTACGGCTACGGCGGCGGAGGGACCCCTGGGACCGATCTGTAATGCGTCTGCTACGAGGGTCCGTCGACCGGAACCAGATACAAACACTTCATTTACTGAGTTTCCCCTCCGGACAAACAGAAACACACTCAACGGGTCCGGGGTCGGGGTAACGGAGTCACTTCCTGTTTCATATAGAAAGGTCACTGACCCACAAACACAAAATGACGCTGGTGGAGCAAATACTCCAAAAACTGATATTCAGGGATCAGCCATAAAATTATAACCACTGATAAGTGAGGTGAAGAATAACATTGACTATCTGGTTACCGTGGTTACCTGCCAGTGGGTGGGGTTTATTATCTGGTTACCGTGGTTACCTGCCAGTGGGTGGGATATTGGTCAATGATCTGGACCACGTTGTCCTGGGAAACCATTCATGTGGATGTTCGTTTGACATGTAACACCTTCCTGAACATGACTGTAGGCCACGCCCCCCTTCATGGAGACGGTATTCCCTACTGGCAGTGGGATGTTTCCCACTGACTCCCTGCAGGAATGGTTTGAGGAACAAAACAACCAGTTCAAGGTGTTTCCTTGGCCTCCAGGTTCCCAGGCTCTCCATCCAATCCAGCATCATTTGAGGCCCCAGCCCACAACGTCCGTGGTGGTTATAATGTAATGGCTGACCGCTGTGGTTTCGGGCTCCATCTTTGCTGAAGCTCGTGTAAAACCTTCGGCCGAGGACCCGAACGTTTCAGACTGACTGCTGTTTCATTGCTGATCATCATTATCATCCGTCAGCGGCGAGAATAAAACCCACGTCTCAATAAAACTCCGACGAAGAGGAACCCAGCGGTCTCCGCCTCCAGAAGCATCTCCCGCTCGACCTCTCCGACCTCCACAACAACGCCGTTAACGGACTCTCCAGCGGAGTGCCTCTTCATAAAAGGCTCCGTCTCGGAGCCGCGTGACGTTATTTATGTTCTCATATTATTAAGATGTCGGCGGTATTTTATACGGCGGATGATGCAAAGGTTACTTCCTGCGCTGATGATACCATCAGCTAAATTCTAAAGGGCACGATCCAGGCGCGGCGCCAGGATCTCGGTTTTGGTCGGGCCAAAGGAGTTCTGTTTGGTGCCCCCTTAATTAGAGAAGTTAAAACCCGGCGTTTCCAGAGGGGATGAGTTCCTACCTATTAATTAGCGTCCGATTTGCCTCCTGTCTCCTTCAGAAACAAATCAGACGTCAGAGCGTCTCCATTAGAGGTTCTCCTGACGCACGTCCAACTCGGAGGAGAACCCGGGTCGGAACCAGAACCCACTGGAAGGACTGTATATCTCAAATGGACTGGGAACGCCTGGAGATCCCCCTAGGATTAGCTGGATAGTGTTGCTGGGGAGAGGGACATCTGGAATTCCCTTCTAAAGCTCGACTTTAGAGTTTGATTGGTAGCAACATGCTAACAAGACAGAAACAAGCTGTCGTTAGCATTAATGCTATAAACAGATATCGGCGTTGGCGTATCTGGACTCTGGACAGTATGACCTGCATATTTTAGCAGCGAAATTTAGAGGCAAGCAAGCTAAGATAGCGATAGCTTGATAGCGATAGCTTGATAGCGATAGCTTGATAGCGATAGCTTGATAGCGATAGCTTGATAGCTAGCGCCGCTCCGACAGCGAAGATCCTTTTGTTTTCTTCTTCGCTGATGAAACTGCACCTCCCACTTTATGACTACTTGTTTTTTTTATCGTCCGCTTGATCTACA
Source organism: Lophius americanus (assembly GCA_037951165.1). Taxonomy (NCBI): domain Eukaryota; kingdom Metazoa; phylum Chordata; class Actinopteri; order Lophiiformes; family Lophiidae; genus Lophius; species Lophius americanus. The sequence continues at coordinate 39,146 of JBBDHG010000394.1, forward strand.
CGGATCAGCCATAACATTATAACCAGACCCATAATGTGTGTTTCTGAAACAAAAGTCAAACTCTGGAAGTCTCATAACGTCAGAGAATAAAGAGACATTTTTAGAGGTCACCTTGTCCCCTCCAGAGTGGAAGTGATCACTTTGGACGCCGAGAGCTCTTATGTTCAGAGAAGACGTCTCTGGAGACGATGAACTCGTTACGTTCTTGTTCCTCCGCAAGGATGTATTTAAAAATAAATAAATATATTTTATTTTTTTTCATACACTGAATGTCAACCAAATTATTTTACGATTCATGACTATTATGACTTTTATTAAGACTTATTTAGATGCATTTCTACTTTTTCTTTAGTGAATTTTCGCACTGAAACCGCCATCAAATATTTTATATATTAATATAATTTCAGTGTTTGATTATTTTAACTCCCATCAGTCCTGATCATAACTATTTCAGATTAACTTCTTTAGAACGACATTCATTTTCTCTATTATCTGCCAAACGATGGAGAAAAAAAACAACTTCATGAGGGGAAAAAAATACAATTTCAGAATAAAAGCCTTTGAATATGGAATGCATGGTTATTATTTTTATTAAATGTTTTAATGACGTTTTGGTTAACTTCTACAGACAGACAGACAGACAGACAGACAGACAGATAGACAGATAGACAGATAGATAGATAGAAAAAAGGATAAAAACTTTATTAATCCCCAAGGGGTAAATGCGGGGAAAAGGACAACAATGTTTCCAGTTAACTATTAAAACGTTCAAATCGGCTTTAAAGCGTAATCCCAGATTTATTGGATCCGGGCCAGGAAACGATACGGGACACAATGAGATTCCGAGGGATCAATTAAAATCCCGCAATCATCATTAAAATGCTAATTCCTCTCCAGCAGAATTTGGCGCCTCAGAGTCGTGGATAAAGTTGATCATCTGGCGAATCTGCTCCGTACCTCACATCCTGTCAGGAACCAGAACCTCCACCTTCTTCCTCGCAGAAAAATAAACATTCAACTCATGAGATTCAACAAATATGCCGCAGGAATAAAAAACTTTTTCCTGGAGGCTGACGAAGATCACCGGAGGGATTCTGGCGGGGGGATTGAGGCCAGTGCTGGACATTATGGAGGCTTTTGACGGAGGATCCAATCGGGTTCCCTTCATTGTTCTGGAATCCCACGCAGTGATTTATTCATCAGTCATGAGAAGTTATGGTTCCACACTGAACGTTGAGTAAGATACAGTACAGACGTGATGAATGGAGGAATAAAACTCATTTAACTTGTATTCACTCCCCTTCTGACGTCGGAGGAGAAACTGGAGCGAGGACACGACGGCGTACTTTCACGATTATTTAGGAGGAACTTGTTCCACTCCAGTTTAAATCTGAATCACATGACTTTCATGTCGTCGCTCAATCGGCTCCCTTCACTTCACCCAGCATGCATCTGCACAAACTGGCACTGTTGCATTGACGTAAGGCCTCTTTGCATTTAGGTGACTTATATCACCTGAAGGCATCATGCGATCGCATTGTGAACACTCAGGGGTTCTGGAGGTCAAGCCCCGCCTCCTGACCCTCTGATCCAGGCTAATCCTGCCCACCCTCTGGAACATTCACCCCCCCCCCCCCCCCCCCCCCAGTACGGGCAGCTAACGTTAGCGCGTATGCATCCAGGAGCTGCAGCTAACGTTAGCGCTTATGCATCCAAGAGCTGCAGCTAACGTTAGCGCGCATGAATCCAAGAGCTGCAGCTAACGTTAGCGCGCATGAATCCAGGAGCTGCAGCTAACGTTAGCGCTTATGCATCCAGGAGCTGCAGCTAACGTTCGCGCTCATGCATCCATCCCTTATTCCTATTATATAGAAGACTTACTAACTTGATATGACCAAATTATTTTATTAATCCGATTTCTTTTAAATTAATTATAAATAATGAGTTAATTCTCACAAAACGTTTTTTCTGTGAGAATTTTAACGTTATAAAAATAGATAATTTTCACGTTTTCATAACATTAAGTGAAAACTTTCATGTATAAGCGTGAAAATCTTAACGCTATAACGTGATAGATCATTTTCAGCATTCATAACGTTATAACGTGAAAATTATCACGTAAAAAAACTGAATCCGATCTCTTTAAAATGTGATAAGTTTCAATTTACAATATGACGGATGATTTTCACGTTATAACACGATAGATAATATTCACCTTTTATGAGATTATAACGTGAAAATTATCGCGTAAAAAACGTTAGACGGATCACGTTACAACGGGATCATTTTCACGTGAAATGTGAAAATTCTCACGTAATAATGTGATAAGTTTAAAAAAAAATTACGTGAGAATTTTCACGTTATAACACGATCGATAATTTTCACGTTTTTATAACATAACGGGAAAATTTTCACGTAAAAACGTGAAAATGATCACGGTATAGCGTGATACAGATAGATGTTTTCATTAATCTTATGGGCATGAACACAAAGCACTTCCGTAGTTTCCATAGTTAACGTGTCTTTAAAATCTATAATGTATCACGAGGAAAAACAAAATGACAATAAAGTTTGATTTGATTTGATAAAATGAGACATTAAAAGATTTTGTCGGGTTAATTCCGAGCAAGTTGAGGTATGTATACTAATTTATTTTGCTTTCAGCGTAGCTTATAGCTAAACGAGGATGAGGCTAGCTCATCGGGAAGACCGCAAGTCTTTTGAGGTCAGAGTTCAAGTGCAGAAGGTGGAATAAGGTCGGAGAAAATGCAAACGTTCCACGCTTTAATTCATATCTTATGGTCATTCTGTCGTTTCAGCTTTTCAGATTTTGCTCAGAGGCTGCGGCGGAGACGAGAGTTTATAAGAGGACATAAACAAAGTCGACTACAATGGGTTTGGGATCTTCTGAGGAGTCTTACGACTCAGCACGAGCGCCACGGAGTCATTTCATGTTTGGTTTTCCGTCTGATGTTCAGAGGAGAACGCCGCAGCCATCTCCGCCGCGAAGCTCCAGAAAAATGTGTGGCGGACTCAGAAAGTTCAGCTCAGACTTTCCGGTCGCTTACGTCTGAGAAGATAACGGCTGGATCCTGGGCGGAACTTTCCTTTCAAGGACTTTGAGGCGAGTCCCAGTCACTCCGGCTCCTGCTGGTACCAAACTCTCGCTGTGACTCTGTTCGAGGGAGCAGCCGGAGAAAAAAGAGGGTCTGAGAAAAAAGACTGACCTCAAGCCGGGTTTCAGGTGGAGAACATCTGAGAGGCGCTCTTCATCATTCGACATCTGCTCCGAACCCTGCAGAGGAAACCCCTGGCTCGGACCCATCGGCACCAAACGGCGGCGGCGCTGCCAGGCCCACTCAGGCCCAGTTTGTTCCCACAAACAGACGCCAGAGCCGCTCCAGTCTCCGCCCAGCTTCGCCCGAGAATGAGAGTCTGGGTCGGCGCCTGAGTCCCTGTCAGCAGGAAGTGAGCGAGTCTCTGGAGCAGAAACGGGTGTCAGACATTTTTATCTCCGCCAACATTCTGTGAAGCTGCTGATAAACGTGACTCACTCTGGCAGCCGCACTCCGCCCAACGAAAAAAGATAAATTTAACCTCTAGTCCACCAGATGAAGTCTGGCTCCGCCCCCTCGCCTTGAGATGAATCCTATTCGTCCATTTGCGCGCTTACAGTGTGTTATATCGGGTTTTCCAATCAAGGGAATCCATTTTTCATTTCTGACGCCGCCGTTTCCAAGAGGGCGTCCGTTAGAGACGAAGGGGACGGATGTTGATGCAAATAAAACCTCGTCTGCAGTTCTGCCTGAAATCAAAATGACATCATATAATAAAACATATTGTGTTCAGCGGGGAGGATGAGGAGGAGATGAAGGAAGAGGGGGGTTACTCTGATGTTCTTGCAGTTTCACTGTGTGATCCTGGACTGTTTCGTTCGTCTTCATTCCAAAAATATAAGTGGTAAAGGTCAGAAGAATGTCAAATATCTTCATTTATATGAATAAATGCTAAATTGATGACATTTCTCTCAAATTAGAAGCTTTTGTTTTGGATGAAAGAGGAACTTTTGTTTAGTGACAGTTTCTTCTTCTGACTTCTTTCTAATATAATTATATATTTTTTATTGTTGTCCTGCTCTCACCAAAGATCACAATAATTCAGATTTAGCTTAATGTGTGAAATTGTGTGAAAATATAAAGAAAAAAGTGAGAAAGTTTTATCTAACTTACTCTTATATTATATTACCCAGAATCCTTTGAGAGACTTACATTGCCATACATAAACATAAATGGAGCTTTACTATTTCAAAAGTTAGAATGAGAATGAAAATAGTAAAATGTTAGATAAGTGACTTGGCCATTTAAGCTAAAACGTTAGCTAGCGCACTACATTACCCAAAAGCCATTGCGAGTCATTTAAGGACGGAAAGCGGGAAGGCGACTGTTCTCACAGCAAGTTCCACGAAAACTCTAGTTTAATGGTTTAGCGTCAGTGGAATAAATCAAAAGTATGTTCTTCAAGAGTGTTAGATATTCCGACTTAAATGTTGTTGGTTTAAATATCGTGAACTGAATAAAGAGATTAAAAAAAAGTCACCCAAACTGGCGTCACGGTGAGTTAACCAAGTTAGCCGCTAAAGCTAAAAACAACGGTTAGCTGGCTAACATGGTGGTGCTACGAGCAGGAATGTGTCCCGGCCTGGATGATGGTGTAGTTCGGGACCTGCGAGCGGCTGACGTTAAAACAGGTTAGTGTTTGACAGCCTCTTTGCTAATCAGAAGCCAAAACCAGTGATAAGAAACCTGTGGTTCATGTCCACAGTGGAGGAGCTGGTGTCGGCGGACACGGAGGAGCTGGCTCACAGATGCTCCGTCTCCTACAAGGTAAACATAAACCTTCATTTTATCATAATCTCAAAGGTCTGATGAAGCAGCAGCATGGTTGGGATCTTTATTCATTCATTCATTTATTCCACACACACACACACAACAGGTGGTTGGGAGTGAAATAGGATTTATTACAAATAGTTAACCTTCTGGTTACCATGATTGACTGTAACTATGATGTCAGCGGACTACATCTGTGATCTGTAGTGAGAGCAGGTGGAGGAGAACCTAGAGAGGTGGAGGTTCGTGCTGGAGAGAAGAGGAATGAAGGTCAGTCGCAGCGAGACAGAATACATGTGTGTGAATGAAAGGGAGGCAGGAGGAACGGTGAGGATGAAGAGGTTTAAGTACTTGAGGTCAACTGTTTAAAGCAACAGGGAGTGTGGAGAAGAGGTGGAGAAGTGAGTGGCGGCAGGGTGGAGAAGGGTCTCAGGAGTTATCTGTGACAGTAGAGCAGGAGTGAAGGGAAAAGGTTTCCAAAATGGAGGTGAGAGCAGTTCTGCTGGATGGTTTTGGTGGTTCTGACCAGAAGACAGGAGGCAGTGATGACGATGTTCTCTGGGAGTGAAGAGGAAGGACAGGATATAAAGGAGGACATCAGAGGGACAGACCAGGTCAGACGTCCCGGAGACAAAGTCAGAGAGGACAGATACAGATGGTTCTGACCCGTGACGAAGAGGAGGGATAGTGGATCTACTGGTAGAAGGATGCGGGAGAAGAAGGGGAAACCAAAGAGGAGGTTTCTGGATGTGGTGAGGACATATACACTGTAAAAAATAATTTGTTTACTGGTATCAAACAATTAAATGAAGTATAATGGAGTCTAGAATCTAAGTTGAAAATACTTGACTGTGTCACCAGTGGAAGTTTTTTTTTGTGAATCAACAACAAATACTTCAAAGGTCTTTCAAAAAAAAAACTTTTTTCACAATTTTACCTCCAAAATATTTCTTTACTATTTTTGCGCGAATCTGACATTATTTCATTCCTGCAGTTTTTCTAGACAAATATTAAATACTGTAAAAAGACAAAGTGTTGGTGATTCAAAATCTTACATTCTGTCATTTCTACTTAAATAGAAATGGTACTATTTGAAGTAACTTCATCAATGATTTTCTTTTTTTTTTACAGTGTATGATTAGACTTCAAAATCATAAAATAAATCAATTCCACTTTTGGAATTTCTTCAAATCTCTTTCAAAATGAAGTTCTTCCAACAATCAAACTGAATTCAATCGTGTGAAACAAGTGAACAAGTTTTTTACAGTGTAGTTGGTTTCTTATGACAGACGGATGGAAACAGGTGATCCGTTGTGGAGAAACGACAATGACAAAAAAATAAAGAACTCTAGACAGAGGGGTAAACAAAACAGGAAACAAATAAAAATGCGTGACCATAAAACGCATCCAAAACTCTTTATTCGATGAATACTTAGAAAGACGGATGGATTAACAATGAAAAAGCCAAAACAGAAACTTTCAAACCCCGTTACCTTGTTGTTCTGTCGGTGTTTGGCCTTCAGACTCTGAAGCTGCTCCGGTCTCTGGTTCTTACCCCTGAGCTGTTACGGATCAGAGGTTAGACTGCGGCTCTTATTAACTCAGGTGAAGTCGTACTTCAGGAAAACGGCAAACGTCAGTCTGGACCCGGATAAACAGGGAGGCTGTTGGAACCCCGTATTTGGAGCAGCTATACGAACAACAACCACAACAATGTGATTGGACTCCTTTTACAATATCTGGATAAATATATAAGTTTATGAAATACTGTTTTCCAAGGGGAGAATTTGCTAAAATTGGGCCAATGGGGCAAATAAACATAGTACTGATATGTACTGATATGTACTCATAGTACATATCAGTACTATGTTTATGCCACTATGTCTGTGCCACTTAATACAACACAACAACAACAACAACAACAACAACAAACATACCCACAGATGAAAATTTCTCCGCAGGCTCATAGAATAGGAGATTAAAAAAAAAATACAATAAACACAATTCATAAAATATGCACAATAATGCAAGAACATAGTAAACAGAGAACAAAAGGCTGCCAGTGGGCGTTCGGGTTGACTGAACGGGGGGCTCTGGGCTCAGCGGGGGTCGGACTGAGCTGTTTGTTTATTTAGATGAATAACTGAAGTAGGAAGGAACTAAAATCTTGAACAGGTTGCTGTTAGATGTAAAGTCTCTGTTCTCTCTGTCTGTCTGGCTGAAAAAGGAGTGAAGGGGTCTTCATCCTTCAGGGCAGGGGTGTCGAACTCAAATCACAGAGGGGGGGGCAAAATTCAAGAGTAGGACCACTTTCAGTAGATCCTCGTAGATGTTCCTGCAGTCAGGAGCAGCTGCTCCTCAGAAAACAGTCGGGTGCATGAACAGCCTAAACCATTTGACATTAAATGTAAGCAACTAAATGTTTTATTGTAGGAGGAGGGAGAAGCGCCGACTATCGCGGTGCATTCTGGGTATTGTAGTATCTGTGGTGTGTGTGCTGTTTACCAGCGGGACGTATATTATAAAAACTAGATATTGTCTCGCCGGCTGGAGGGGCTTCAGGGTTGGCCAGCGTTCCTGAAGACAATGACTGTTTCTTCCTCCAGACGGCGTTCATCGGGTTCTAACCGGGTCGTCGATTATTTTCTTTTATGTTAGTTGGACTGTGGTGCTGCATTTACACCGGACCCCACGCTAATAATCAGTCTGCGGCTCCACTAGCTGCTTTGTGCTTGTTATGATTGACGGTTGGAGATTAATTTTACTGTCAATCATGTTTTCCAGCGAACAGGTAGACAGAAAAAGGAAATTATGTTCCGTCTGGTTTCATAAGGTCACAAAAACGGAATCAACATAGAAAACAAAAGGCAATAATAGTAATGGAAACGGGCGTTGGGTTCATATGTGACTGGAATACTGCGCACAGTTCTAGGATTACTGCAGGTGGTCGATATTCGTGAATATTATTGTAATATAATTGATAATAAAAAAATGTAATATCATTGAACATGGTCAGAAAATTGAACCAACGGGGGGAAAAACGCAAAAGTGCTGATAGAAATGTTAATATCGCACGTAATTAAATCAGCCCTGCTCTTTCGGAAACAATCCGATATTTGGTTCCCCTGTTTCGTTATCTAACAAGTCTGAAAAAAAAAACACTTTATGTTTTCTGTGAGAAAAAACGTAACGCCTCTGTGTCTGCTAATATTATTAATATCATTACAGAAGTTCACCTAACTTCAATTTTCATCACTATATCTGCCCCACTTCTCTCTCTCTCTCTCACTCACTCACTCACTCACTCACTCACTCACTCACTCACAAAACGTAAGTCAGAGCTCCGCCCACGTCCAGGGAATCTGACGGACTTTTTATGTCACAAGGATTTCGCCAGATTTCGTGATAGAGTTGTCTTTTTTTCCTCGAGACCAATGAAGTCACGCAAAATCACCTTCTTCACGACTTTATGTGGAACTGCACCGCGCCAAAGATTCAGGCCACTTCCTGTGTGAACACGGCCTGGGCGTGCCGTAGCGAAGTACTGCATGGCGGTCCGATTGGAGCGGTGAAACGGAGAGTAGGTACTACTGATATAATTTTATTAAACTGTTATTACAGTGTTATTACATTTGAATAACTGTCAATCATCTTTATGAGAATAATTTGTCAGCTAAAATGTGATGATCATGAATGTCTCAGAGCTGATCTCAACCAGGGGAGTTAAAGTCGCTGTAAAACAGCAGTTTTGACATTTTCACATCAAAGTCAAAGATGTAATTAGCCCCTGAGCAACAATGAATGATTAGAGCAGTTCAGCAAGTTTATTGAATAAGTTGTCAGAGTTCTTTAAAGGTTGTCGGCAATCTGCCCTCAGACTGGAGTTGTGTCGGCTGAAGGCGCTCAAACCCTAAACCTGAAGGGTGACTCTCTCCACGTTAACTCTCTCCTCTCTCAACGTTAACTCTCTCCTCTCTCCACTTTAACTCTCTCCTCTCTCCACGTTAACTCTCTCCTCTCTCAACGTTATCTCTCTCCTCTCTCCACTTTAACTCTCTCCTCTCTCCACGTTAACTCTCTCCTCTCTCAACGTTATCTCTCTCCTCTCTCCACGTTAACTCTCTTCTCTCTCAACGTTAACTCTCTCTTCTTTCAACGTTATCTCTCTCCTCTCTCCACGTTAACTCTCTCCTCTCTCCACGTTAACTCTCCTCTCTCCACGTTAACTCTCTCCACGTTAACTCTCTCCTCTCTCCACGTTAACTCTCCTCTCTCCACGTTAACTCTCTCCTCTCTCCACGTTAACTCTCCTCTCTCCACGTTAACTCTCTCCTCTCTCCACGTTAACTCTCCTCTCTCCACGTTAACTCTCTCCTCTCTCCACGTTAACTCTCTCAGCGTTAACTCTCTCCTCTCTCCACGTTAACTCTCTCCTCTCTCAACGTTAACTCTCTCTCCTTTCAACGTTATCTCTCTCCTCTCTCCACGTTAACTCTCTCCTCTCTCCATGTTAACTCTCTCCTCTCTCCACGTTAACTCTCTCCTCTCTCAACGTTATCTCTCTCCTCTCTCCACGTTAACTCTCTTCTCTCTCAACGTTAACTCTCTCTTCTTTCAACGTTATCTCTCTCCTCTCTCCACGTTAACTCTCTCCTCTCTCCACGTTAACTCTCCTCTCTCCACGTTAACTCTCTCCTCTCTCCACGTTAACTCTCCTCTCTCCACGTTAACTCTCTCCTCTCTCCACGTTAACTCTCTCCTCTCTCCACGTTAACTCTCTCCTCTCTCCACGTTAACTCTCTCCTCTCTCCACTTTAACTCTCTCCTCTCTCCACGTTAACTCTCCTCTCTCCACTTTAACTCTCTCCTCTCTCCACGTTAACTCTCTCCTCTCTCCACTTTAACTCTCTCCTCTCTCCACGTTAACTCTCTCCTCTCTCCACATTAACTCTCTCCTCTCTCCACGTTATCTCTCTCTTCTCCACGTTATCTCTCTCTTCTCCACGTTATCTCTCTCTTCTCCACGTTATCTCTCTCCTCTCCACGTTAACTCTCTCCTCTCTCCACGTTATCTCTCTCCTCTCCACGTTAACTCTCTCCTCTCTCCACGTTAACTCTCTCCTCTCTCCACGTTAACTCTCTCCTCTCTCCACTTTAACTCTCTCCTCTCTCCACGTTAACTCTCTCCTCTCTCCACGTTAACTCTCTCCTCTCTCCACGTTAACTCTCTCCTCTCTCCACTTTAACTCTCTCCTCTCTCCACATTAACTCTCTCCTCTCTCCACGTTAACTCTCTCCTCTCTCCACGTTATCTCTCTCCTCTCCACGTTAACTCTCTCCTCTCCACATTATCTCTCTCCTCTCTCCACATTAACTCTCTCCTCTCTCCACGTTAACTCTCTCCTCTCTCCACGTTATCTCTCTCCTCTCCACGTTAACTCTCTCCTCTCTCCACGTTAACTCTCTCCTCTCTCCACATTATCTCTCTCCTCTCTCCACGTTAACTCTCTCCTCTCTCCACATTATCTCTCTCCTCTCTCCACATTAACTCTCTCCTCTCTCCACGTTAACTCTCTCCACGTTAACTCTCTCCTCCCCAGATTGGATTGGCCTTTTTTTACCAGTTGAATCTACATAAATACACCCACTAAATCCACGGGGAGGGGGGGGCACCCACCACCACCACCACCACCACCACCACATCTCCTCACATCCCACTGAAGATTCCTTCTGGTGAATCAGATCCATATCATCATGATGTTCAGCACTATAGAAAAATAACACAAACAGAAGACGCCCACATTTTTAAAGTCGGCGTGAGCGGCGGCGCGTGGGCGTGTTGACCGTCATCATCTCGCTGATCTCAGACAAACCCTCGCCCACGCGCTGCAGGAGTTTTCTGGTTGTGTAAGTGGTTTGTATTTCAATTTGAGCAGCGTTCATGTCGGCACGTCTCTCGCCGGGCTTGTTTGCTAAAGGTCGCCTGTGGTTAACAAGGCAGGCAAAATAGTTTCGCTGCACATGTTCAATTCAGGAGGGGAGAGTCGGCGTTCCAGCGCCGCAATTATGACAACAGAACCGCTGCCTGGAGGTTGGCGAGCGGTTAGAAGCGTTTTACCTCTAGTTGTACGTGTAACGTCGGAGAGACGTCTCCCCGCATCAGAGAAGCGGAGGCGTCTTAAATCCTTCGTTGTCAGTTTGAACCCAGAGGAGAGGTCAGATCACTTTAAAGTCAGTTCACAGGGATCATCAGAGCGCCTCAAACCCGAACCGCTCAAGAGTTGTAATGAAGGATGAATATCCATGAGTGGCGGCGGACACGTCAAGCCCAACTCTACGGGTAAAATAAAGATGAGTGAGGTCTTTGAATCCAGTCCGCCTGAAGGGGGGGACGCGCTCAGGAAACTCTGAGCGCTCAGAGATGATCAGGGAAAGTTTAAGAAGTTGAGAATATTTTATTGCCCCCAGTTTGAGTCGGGATGAGTCCAAGTCTCCAGGGGAGGAGTTAAAGTATTTTATGGGTCTGGATCCTGAGTGATGGATAAATGGAGCATGAGGTGGGCCGACAGTCAGCGTAAGGTAAGACTCCCAATCTACCTACGGATCTACCAGAGGCTCTAGGTTCTAGTCCTACAGGAAGAGGTGAAAAGTGTTTCTGAAGAGAGGAACGTTTGATTACTCCACCACCACCAGACCAACCCTCACTTAAAGGAAGTTTCTTAGTCCAGAAAACCTTCCCGGCCCGTTATCAGCGGTCCTAATTCCACTGATGGACTGTGTGAAGACGTTACGTAAAGCCTTGAAGGTGTCTGCTAGCGTTAAACCAATGGGAGTTCACAGAATCGGCCGCTGTCACATGTGAATGTGTGTGTGCGTGTTTAAAGCCTCATAAGGAGATGCGTTTGAGGGTGTGTCCTGCTGGTTTAACAAAAAGGAAAAGCACCTTTTGTCTGTTAGATAAAACTCCACACACACCACAATGTTCTCTCCACCCGGAGTGAGTTTGCTGTGCGAGGACGATTTTTAAGAGACTCTGAAGGTCTTCCGAAAATAAATCTGACTTTGTGTAAAGGAGCTCCTGCTGCTCTTTAGCCGCGGCTCCGATTAGTCTCTTCTGCCGGGAGGATTTCCTGCAGCGGCTCGCGGCCGCCGTTGAAATAGGGAGGAAAGACAAATCTGTCGGGTCTCAATTAGTGGGAACGTCGCTGCCCCAGTTTTGGGGTGAGGGCTCATAAGTCGGGTGCTTCCGCTTCAATTGAACCGCCTGTCAGAAGAACGTGGCGGAGAAGACGACCGGCTGCTAACCTCCTAGCTACTGTAACGCCTGCGCTCACATGGAGGGGCCGGAGGGATGCCGGATAACCGCTCAGAGACTTCCGCAGATTGGACGAGCCGAACCAGAAGCTGCTGAAGGCGGCGATGCTTAACGGAGAAATGTTAAGCATCGCGGGGCAGATTCTCCACCCCGTGAGGCTCATGGGACGGTTTCCTTGGATTGTAAGAAGCTTTTCCTGCCAGTTTGTCCCACAGGACTTTGGAATACGGGGTTCTGTCCGGTCAGGACACAAAGTCAGACAGTAGGTGGGTTTATGTGGGAAACTTTCCTCCCATCTGAACTAAACCTTTCTGAATTGTAATGTCATTCGCCTGTTTACGTGACCTTTGACCTTTTCCGAACCGGTGTTTACACCAATCCACTCATCGAGTAAGATGTGGAGCGAAATTATGTGATTTTATACGTTCAAATCCACGTCAACGCCTCGCTAGGCGTCTGTAACCAGGACAACAGAACGTAGGTTCTCCCTCTTTCTTCTCCGGTACCGTCTCATTCGCTTCTAGTAAGGACCAAAATGCTCGACAGCAGAAGGTGGGGCTAAGCGTTACAGATTGGGGAGGAGCTTGTAGGACTTTTAGCTGCTCCATCAGGTCTGAAGGAGCTGGTTGAGATAGTTGGACATCTGGTTTAGGATTCCTCCTTGGGCCTCCCTCTGGAGGTCTTCCACTTTACAGGTATCATGTAGACTGGGGACTCTTTGGGATCCTCCGGTAGGAGCTGGGGAGAGGGACATCTGGAACATCTTTGTTCCTCTTCTGCGCTGAAGCTGATAGGAGATTTAACTGAAACATGAAAGTTTGGTCGGTTATAATGAACTCGATGATGCCTCGTTGTTAGACGTGTCGGCGTTTCGGTGTTGTGACATTCAAATGTGCATCAGCCGACAGCGCTGGTGTGAAATCGCCATGGCGACGGGATGAAACTGCCAAGATAAGCAATACAGTAATTATGATAGGACTGATTTTCAAGCAACCTTTTGTTCAAGACGTGCATCTGAAATAAAGTTATTGCAAGTTCCTCTCATAAAACATGGAGATAAGATTCATCTAAGCTGGATCATGAAAAATAGTGAAAAACCGATTTAAAAGATTTTCAGACGCTGTTGTAACAGACTTGCCTCCTGGAAGAGGCTATTATGGAATATCGGTCCATGGAGAGGGGGGGGGGGATCTTAGACAGTCTTTACGCTCTAAGATTCCAAATTTATTCTCAAACAAAATGTTATTGATAAATATTCTCAAAATTCCGACTTTCTTCTCATAACTTCCGGATTTCAGTTCTTGAGTCAGAGATAAGTTCTCTGTTCTGACTTATCTCTGAAATATTGACTTAAATTATGTCTTTATTTTCATGAAATCCTTATTTTAATGCACAAACATTCTGGCTGAATCCTGAGAGTCGTGTCCTTCACCCTGTTCCAGGTTCCATGATTGGATCATGGAACTTTTTACTCGCTCTCTTCATCATTGTATGAAAAACACAAAAGCAGATCATGGCGTTATGTCAGGAGGCTGTAGGTTCCAACCACTGCAGACCACAATATTCCAGCAAGACTTGCAGTTCTGGAGATGTTCTGACCCAGTCATCTAGCCTTCACAATCTGGTCCATGTCAGAGTCTCTCTTTTGTTGTCCATTTGTCCGGCTCCCAAAATCAGCTTCAGGACAAAATGTTCATTTGCTGCTTCACATATCCTGAGGATGTAACCATGGAAACTTATAAATGTTACTCTGACGATGCCAGTGGTTATAATCAGTGGTTATAATGTTACGGCTAATGTTACGATAATCCTCAAACCCCCTTCCTGTGTTCCAGGCCCTGTTTGCCATCCGCCGAGTGCTGCTGGCCCAGAACACGGCGTTCCCCGTGTCCGGAGCTGATCTGTACGAGGAGCTGCTGAGCTCCACGGCCATCCTGTCCACCGGGAACCCCAGGTAAACAAACACAGCAGGGCATGCTGGGAAAGAGGTTCACCTCCAACAGCAAACAATGCGTTCAGAAGGGACTGGATCAAAGACACTGGGCAGGCTCACGGTCCAGGTCCACGCGGTGAAACGGTCCAGGTTCTCACAGTGAAAACTTTTTACAAGCTCCAGCTGAAGAAACTTGTTTTTGTGCATCTTGTTTGTCCACAAGCCCAGATAACATGTCGGGTCAATAACATTGTGCATTAGTGGAGATGTTTGGTAACCAGACTCTCCTTCTATCGACCCGTTTTATGAACGTAGAATCTCAGAGCATCAGATTCACGCCGACCTCTGCTGGTTTGGTGGCTGCTGGGTCACAGAGCGTTTCATAAACGAACCGGTCCGGTTCTGGTTTCTCCGCTGCATTCCGCCCCACTCAACCGAACAAACGCCAGGAAGATCTCCTCTTATCTAAATCAGAAGGTAACGGAGGAGCTGGAGCCTCACGCTGATAATTCTGATAATTAATCAGAACCCCGAGCCGCAGACGGTCTGAGCGGATCCAGTCCTGCGAGTGTCGTTATTACGGATGAATATTCCTATTTTAGAGAGAAGCCAGGACACAGACGGCACTGAAGTGGGCCAGTCGGCACCACAACGACACCCACTCTACATTTATTCTCTCATTATTAACGAGCACAGGTGTTTCCTTATTGGTGTCAGTCAGATGTCTGGACCAGCGACGTGTGTGTCTGCTGCCCTCTGCTGGTCACAGCATCAACTACACACATTTTAGAAGCCGAGTCTGGGTCCTGGTTCTCCTGACTCCTGCAGTCTCTACATGGTTCCTAAAGTGATGCTCAAGCGTCTGGCTCTGATCCAGAAGAATCCTTGCCCATCCCTTATGGACCGAGTCCACCAGTTCTGGAATATTCCGGGCTTTACCTGCTGAAACCTCGTTCTACAAATCCAATCACAGATTTTCTCAGGTATTCAAGTCAGTCGGTCAGTCAGTCAGTCCTGTGATCCAAGCCTTTTTCTTCAACCAAGATGCTAGATTTAGCTGTTAGCTTTTGTAGCTATGATAGCTGCTCTACAAAAGTTCCAGGACCTTTTCTGGAACCAAAACACTATTTTTAGCTGTTAGCTACTGTAGCTATGATAGCCGCTCTAGAATGCTGCAGGACTTCTTCTGGAACCAACACACTAGCCTTAGCCGTTAGCTGCCGCAGCTATGATAGCTGCTCTAAAATGTTCAAGGACCTCTTCGAACCAAGTTCCTGCTTACGTAAGTTCCTTACGTAAGCAGTGATTGCTGATATTAGCTAACTTTTGCTTTTATAGCTGATGTGTATCACTCCCTTATAAAACTATTCCAAACGTATTTAGATTGAAAATCTACGATAAGATTCAGGTACGAGGCATTTAGTAAAGAACGACTGGACGTAGTATGATGTCATTCAGTCTGTAATAAATCTGAACAAAAATCTTTACCTTGTGAAAATGAACGGATGTCCGTCTCAAACATTCCTATCCGGTCACTTTGGCAGTTAAAGGAAGTAATACAATAAAATATGAAATTTAAAAAAATGTCTTCCTTCAGTTCAAAGAAATTCATGAACTTCTCAGCTCTGAAGAAGAAGCCCTGAAAATGAAACTAACACTACATTCTAAACAAATGAAACATAGACAATAACTAGGCCTCTACTGTTTTCTCAAACAGCATGGGAATATCCCACAAAAGTACCCAGTACCCCTGCGTTGTACAAAAATCTTATGAAGGGTCAAACAGGTTTTTTTGGCGGGACATTAAAGGGTTGATGTTAAAAACACTAACTTGTTTGTAGCGGTTAACATTTTCGGCTCTAGTAGCTAACATCCGCAAACAGTAACGATGATGGCAGAATCTTGACAAACGGACCGCCAGACGACCCAAAACAGTTTTGATGTCTCGTAGCTGCCGCGGCCCATGAGCTCCCTTACCAGAACCGGATTCTGGTGACCTTTCACCCCTGGAAGAAGTTTTTCCGCCGATATACACGGAACCCCAGGGTCCATTGAGCGAGAACACCAGAAGAAACAATCAGTTTCACCTCCGGTCCCCGGTTCTGCTCCGGCGTTTCCCTCCCTCTCAGGTTTCCTTCTGGGGAATTACTTTCTATAATTCTGTATTTTATTTTACATTGAGCGGTTTGCAGATTTATGCATGTCGGCTCTCCTCTCCCCATGTTCTGCGGTGCCGCCCCGACCAGCGAGGTGTGCAAGTTTGTAGAATCTCATCATCTGGGCCCACACGTGCGATGATGGATGGGACGGCGCCGCTGTTGGATCTACGCGGCGAACGTCCTCCAGCCTGAAGGTTAAGCATCACTGGAGCCTGCGCTCGCTCGATAGCGGCTCCCATCTGCGGCGGCGGCGTGATTGTGGAGAGGGGAATTGACGGGGACGGACGTCCCTGCATTATTCTTGACAGCAGAGCGGAGAGGGTTGGACTCAGACGGATGAGAGTGATTGTCCTTGAGGACACAGATTCCGTCTCTCTTCTCCTGGAGGAGGTCAGAAGGTCCTCAGAACCAAGAGTCGTCCTCTCAGTGCCTGATTGGAGACGATTCAGTGAAGAGCCTCTCATCTTTGCCAAAAACTACAGAACTAGACTGATGATGTCGTCCCCGACAGCAAGGTCACGTCCCAGGAAAAGTCCCCAATCCCCTGAATCGCACAAGCCATCCCCAAGTGTGAGCTCCTCGAAATTAAAAGTGAGGTTATGTCCAGTGTTTTGTTTTTCTACAAAACCCTCTGCAGGTAGTAAAATATTTACTATTACAGTGAAACACGATGTATAGAAGATCATTCATATACACACAATTGATTTAAATTTAACGGTAAATAAATCGGTTTGGCGGTTATGTTCCAAAAACAGTGTTTGGTAAAAAAAAAAAAAACTCCCCCTGCTGAGTGAAATAAGAATTATTTGAGTAAATCACGATGTATACATCATACGCACGGAATTTGAAGTAAATCAGGCCGACGGTTGAGAAATTATGTCCGTACAGCTTTCGCCGATAAAGCTCCCCCTAGTGTCAGAAAATATACAACCATCTTTTCCCCAAATCAATGCAGTTCTTCCTCTCACTGAGGTCTATTGGGTTGGAAAGTTTGAAAACGATTGATGAAAGTTATTGAGGTATATCTGGAAAACGGTGTTCTTCGTAAAACAAGCTCCCCCTAGTGAGTAAAACGTGAACTTTTAGAGGAAAGTATGACATTTACGAGATAGGTCTCCTTGAGTCCAATCGTAGGAACCAAATTTGGACAAAATCGGATCAAATCTTGAGAATTTATGGCCCAAAAACTTTTGGCAGTAAAGCTCCCCCTAGTGTCGGAACTATAGAACAGACCTTTCCCAAAATCACTCCAGTTCTTCCTCTTACTACAGTCTATGTGGGTCTTAACTTTGAAAATGATACGTTTACGTTTTTTTAGTTATAAAAGGGTTTTACGTTAAAAAGAAAAGCTCCCCCTAGTGAGTAAAATGTGAACTTTTAGAGTAAATCTCGATAAATACACGACAGATCAGCTGGAGTCGAATCTCTTGAAGGAAAGATGAACTGAACTCGCTTCAAACTTCCTCACCTGGACTGGATCCAGAAAGTCACTCTGATCGGAGTTCTAAAGTCCTATTTTCTCTTATACACTCCTAGAAACGTAGTTATGACTGTTACAGTCATTCAATCCCCTAAATCCTACGGACTGAACCTTTAATGAGGGTCTCGGGGGTTAAAGGTCAGTGGAGTAATGTCTTCCTCCTGGTTTCCTTCAGCTTGGATAAACTCCTGGATTCTGGTCTGTACACTGGCGAGATCACGGAGCTGTCAGGAGGTCCAGGAAGCGGCAAATCTCAGGTGAACACCCCTTACCTCCCCGACACTTCCTGCCCCCCGCTGAGGCTGGGGTGATTGAACCCTCCGCTCTGTCTTCCAGGTGTGTTTCGGCGCGGCGGTGAACATCTCCCTCCGTCTGAAGCAGAGCGTGATCTTCATCGACACGACGGGAGACTTCACCGCCAGACGGCTGGTTCAGATGCTGCAGACGGAGACGGAGAACAGGGAGGAGCAGGTGAGGGGGCGGGGCTTAGACAAATGTAAAAACCAATCAATCAATGTTGCACATGGTTCCCATCCACACACAAAAAACAACCACATCATGGGACTATAAAAACACTGGAGGCAGTTCAAACTATAGAAGATTACTATAAACATAATAAATAAATATATACATATATTATATAGACGTAAATAACATATAAAAACAACATGTTATGGTTATGTTTTCCAGATGGAGGCTCTGCAGAGGATCCACGTCTTCCGTCTGTTTGACGTCTTCTCTCTGCTCGACTGTCTGTACGGACTCCGCCGCGACAGGCTCCAGCAGGTGTGTCTAAAATTACCCACAATCCCGTGGGAGGAGATTCCACACCTCCTGTCAATTTCAATAATAATAACGATGTTCTGTTCAGGCGTCTGATGGCGGCGGGTCCGTGAAGGCGGTGGTGGTGGATTCGGTGTCGGCGGTTATCTCTCCTCTGCTGGGAGGCAAACAGAGCGAAGGTGACGTCTGTCGTACCTGAATTAAGTATCGCACATTTGTGCCGCCGTGACGTCTGTCGGCAGATAAAAACACATTTGGAACTGAGGAAGTATTCTGCTATAAGATGTTGACAAACATTTCCTCCAGTTAGCTGATTTCAGCTAAATCATAGCTAATGTTAGCTTAACGCTAAAGCTAAAGTCAGCATGTCTCTCTGTTAGTTCTAAAAAGTACGGTCCGAGGAACAAGCCATCTGATCTAGATTCAATTAAGGATCCAGAGCTCGTCATTCAGAATGTTTCAGAACCTGTAACAAGTCCGTGCAGTTCGTCTGACAGAACCTCTCCGACCCAGCAGGAATGTCCTTGATGAGTCAGGTGGCGTCGGTTCTGAAGACGACGGCGAAGGACTTCAACGTAGCTGTTCTGGTGAGAAGATTCCTCACGTGTTCTGCTGAGTACCGCCCCACTGTCTCCTGTGACCAACACTAATCCATGATGGCGTCCGCAGGTCACCAACCACGTCACCAGGAGCAGCAGCGGGGAGCTGCAGCCGGGCCTCGGCGCATCATGGAGTCACATCCCCAGAACCAGGATCCTGCTGGAGCGGGTCGGTCAGTCCGGTCGGTGCTCCGCAGAACTCATCAAGTCCTCCAGACGGGTACGGCCAGAATCAGAACCAGATTAGTCCTTTCACTACTAAACAGTATTCAAACTATAAAGGTCCAGAACCATGTGTTATTACCAGAACCATCATAGACCCAACAACTATAAAACCCTTGAATTATTTAAACAATCTTTTTATTTATATTAAGTTAATTTGTCAGTACTTTGTCATCGACAATATTTTATCACTATTTTGCGTCGAGAGAAAATATAAAAACATTGATGAAAGTTTTCTTTCATCAATAACAGAAACAATGTAAATAATCAAATAGATGTGGGATAAAATATGTCGTTTCGAAAATACAGCCGCTAGTTAAATTAGTGAACTTTTCTTTCTGACGATAGAAACACTTGAATCACAACAAACTGTTTTTACTTCCTTTCTGGACCCGGTCATGTGACGTCCTGCTCAGCCGTGTCACATGACGGAGGAGTTGGACCTGAGGTGGTCGGGTCCTTCGGAGGAAAGAACGTCAGCAAAGAGGAAACTGGAGGAGACCGGCTGAAGGCGGGGTTCTGCTCCACATGTGACAGGAAGTGACTCAGCCATAACATTACAACCACTGACAAAGAGGTGAAGGCAACACATTTTATTAAAAGGCCTGACTGGCGTTTACAGCATATTAAATATGGTTAGTCCATCAGAGACGCGGCAGCAGAGCGCCATCTGTCCTCTTCTTCATACATTCATCATCAGATTCTGACTTTTCATGTTTTACACCCGGAGGCCGATTCGTCCCGATTAAGACACGTCTGAGCTGAGCGGCGGCGGTTACCTGTAGTTAGTAGCATCTGTTAGCGCGGTGAGGAGCTGTTCTTTACATCCCTGCACATAAAGTTATATTTCAATAAATATAATAAATAAAAAGTACAAATATTTGAATATTGTGGAACCAGGTTGTTATAGGAGGACACTTTCTCTCCGACTCCGACGGATCAGAGCGTCTTCACACGAGGAGGAGGAGGCGGCGGCGGCGTTTTAATCCGCGTACATTCAGTTCTTTAGTCTTAGTGTTGAGGCTCCTCCCCTTTTTGTCCCTTTGCTGCAGCTGTCCATCAGTAGTTGACTTTCCCAGGAACCTGGACGTTGACGCCGCTGTAGTCCACCATGTACATTGGCCACTGCTGCAGATTCAGACCACAGAAGAAGAAGGTCGTCGTGTGAGACTCGACTGTCAGGTTTTAATTATTTAAAATAATTAATAACGCTGATTAATGGACATTTTACAACATTAACATTTTTAAGGGAACAAATTTTTGCAAGATGTTAAAAATGTAATCCAGTCGCTGTCCGAATCACAAGAAAAGTTTTAAGTTCCCCTAACAGGAAGTGATCTGTCTTTGAATATTAATTTATTTATAGGCTTAATTCATTTGTCTGTTTGTTGTATGAAGAAAAAAAGACACGCCCCTTTTCTACAGAGGCTCGACTAAAAAACTTTTCTGGATCGAGCTCAATGTGCTAACGCTAACTCACCATGACTGGAATCTGATTGGTCGACAGCCCCAGCTCCGAGGAGGCGGGGACTCTGCTGCTCTCCTGGACTCTCTTGCGTTTCCGTCGATTAGTGGAGGCGTTTGTTCCGACTGGAGACGAGAAGGAAGTTTTTAGTTTAGTGAGGGTATGTTTGTGGTTTAAGGTGTAAAAGTCTGATTTGGCCAAAAAGGGATGAAAAACATTTAAAATAGTTTATCTATTTATAAGCCCACCAATGATCAGCCACAACATTATGACCACTGGTTCTAATGTTGTGGCTGATCGTTGTACATTCTTAACAGCTGGATGGAATGTTTGTGCAGATGATTTGGGCGAAGTCCATCATAACAGAACCAGGTTTTAAGTTCTGGACACTTAATTAATCTCTGATTTTTCACATTTCTCGTATAAATGCCTGATTTCTCAATTTTCACATCCTGAGACGACAAATCTAACCGTTTTTCAAATATCAGATCCTGACGCTAAAGTTGAAACCTGGAGCGGCGAGGAGGTCCGACACTCACCTGTGTTACACGCCTGGCTGCAGATTTCTGCAAAAGGCCTGAGAGAGAATCAAAAGATCAGTTTGTTACTTTCTTCTTTCAGACTAACATGATGACATCATCCTCTGAGACGGGCCGCGGGTTCTGGACTCACTGGAGCGGGCTCTTGACGTTGAACGTGATCTCGTCCGCGGCTTGAAGGATCTTCTCCAGACAAACCACGTCGTACGTGTTCGGGTTCCTGAAGGGGACGTCGTCTGGAAGGCCGCCGACTTCTACCGACTCCGGACTGCCGCGGATGAGCTTGTACGGAACCACCACGGATCGGTCCAAGCCCAGAGCTTCACCTGGACACAGGAGGACGGGCGGTGGTCGGTTTGGATCCGAACAAAGATTCTATTAATGTTCTCAGGTGCTGCTGGAGAATGGTTTTATGGATTTAAAGGAACAGTTCAACCAAAATCCTCCTCACGCCAGGAGCATCGGCGCCAGAACCACTCAGAGGAGCGTGTTCCTGCACTGCTGGAGAAGTTCTGATCTCTGCATACTTGTACTTCATTCATCGCACTGTTCTACACGTTATGAAATATATATTCTTGGATCCCTTTCTTTAAATGATGAACTTTCTGCTGGTAAAATCTTCACTTGTGTACTAATACTCTGGTAAAGTACTTCACTGCATGTAAAAACACTGCATTCACAGGTTTACCTGAGTTAAAGTACACCGTCTCAGTGTTTACGGTTAGATTTGCGTTAATATCCGGCTGAGTAATCCCACTACTTCATCATGAGCGGTGTGATATTTTCCAGGTGATCCAAGATGGTTTTTTTAAAACACGTTATCCATTTTAAGAAGTAGGAGAATTTTCTGATCCCATAGAGAAGCGGTTAATCCTCGGATTGGAGATAAAGTATAATCTCAGCTGTCACTCAGAGTGACAGAGGGGGCGTGTCCCAGCACGAATGACCAATAGTAACGGAGCTCCTCCCTAAAACGGTTCTTTTTCTTATGATTCATTTTTATACAAATCTCCATCTTTAGTTGTTTTACTGGGAGAATCGGTATCTGACTTCCTGTCAACATGGCGGCGTTCTGTTTACCATATTTCTTGTTGAACAGCTCCTTGACCTGCTCTCTGAGGACCACCTTCTCCCCCATGCGGTTGATGTCTTCATCATCTGTCACAGGAAGACATGGGGTCAGCTTTTCAAAATGAAGCTCCCGGCGTGACGAGGCAGCAGCGGCAGGAGTCGTACTCACCACTGATGGAGGCGTAGGCCTTCTTCAGTAAGGTGACGCGTCGAGGTGCTGATGGGAAATAATCACATCCTGTTTTTAGAGTTCTGTGAAGGTTTTGTCTTCTTCATTTCAACGGGTTGTTAAATAATAACATTCTCACCTGGTTTTGGAATGAGTCCTTGAAATGGTCTGCAGAGAAGAAAGAGATGAAGAGGAGAATATTTTATTTATGATTAAATGCAGCTGCTATCAGTAGCACTAGATGCTAACTTCAGCGATTAGGCTCCGCCCCTCCTGTGGGACAGAAAGCCTCTCCACACGTAGAGTAAATCTAGCTGCTATAGGTTTAGACTGCGGGGAGATTTCCCACGATGCACTGGGCTTCCCTCTCCATCCATGTCTGATTAATTCATGTTAATAACGTGACGTCTTCCCAATAAATATTTTTACTATTATCATCCCTTTTATTAATAATTAATAATTATTTTGTAAATATTATAATATAATATTTTGTATTAAATGTATTATTAGAAATGTCTTTGTGATTGTTTACAAAGTTCTTCAGTATTTTCATTATTTCTTCAAACTTATTTCAAATGTTCTTTTCTCTAATGTAATTTTAAAGACTATTTTCAGACTTCCTCGTTTGGCAGAACTTGTCCTCCATAGTGTTTATTTATGTATAACGGCTGTCTGTGGCGTGGTCATGTGACCCGCGGGCGGTTCCCACCTGGTGATGGTGAAGTTGATCTTGTCGGCGACGGCGAGGATCCTCTCCAGGTTCTGGGATCCGAAGGTGCAGGGCTTCCTGAAGGGGATTCCGGGGGGGAGACCCTCGATGATGACCGAGTCCGGGTTGTTCTTGATCCTCTTGTAAGGCACTTGGACCGGATACTTGATGCCCAACGCCTCGCCGTACTTTCTGTTGAACAGATCCTGGACCTGCTCCCTCAGCGTGTTGGCCAGGTCGATCCGGGACAGTTTGGACTCCAAACACTCTGGAGACAGAAGACATCCTGAATCTTCTCACTTCCAGGTTCACGCGGGTTTTAAATCTCTGAAGGAGAACCTGGGAGTGTGGCCCACCTGAGAGTCCAGGTCTCTTGGATAGAGCAGCGGCGTCCTCCGGTCCTGGAGCGGCGTCATTGACGTCCGGCTCTGTAGGACATTTAAAGGTTAAACGCTGGAAGTTCCTGCAGATTAAAGCTGCGTCACAATAAAAGGTGCTTCAATCCCTGCAGGGACTTTATTCCCCTCAGAGGACAAACATCTGAACATCATCAAGAGGCTCCAGAGGGAGGAACCTTCTCCAAACGCCCTTCATGCAGCAGGGCTGCAGGTTCACTTCCTGTTGTCGTGGTTACTGCATGTTTTCACGACTGATCGTCTGCCGGAGGTTCAATGATGCGTCTCAAGGGAACTAATTAGTGTCGTGACATTTAAGAAATCCTGGTTCAAACCGAGAGCAGAGAACTGCAAAGCATCGTCATCGTCATCATCAACAATTTAATGATCAACATGTAAAACTTTGATTACAAAAGAATGATCCACTGCAAACTAAGGGACCCGGGGTCCAACTCATCCTGGTACCGTTGGCTCACAGCTGGAGGTCTGTGAGACCCTCCGTCACTGACCCACCACCAAACCCTTGCTGCTGGACTATGGTGCAGCAGCAGAACCTTCATCACTCTCTCATTTTTGTCTCATGAGTGTGGACACTCTGCTCTCAGCGGTGAGGAGAACGAGGCACCAGTGGAGAAACGTAACGGCCCGTCATCACAAAACCTTCTTGTGATGATAAGAATGGAGGTTCCATCCTGGAGGATTAAATGTGCTGCAGGAACAACGTCATGCTACCAGTGGAGACCAGCGAAACGTAAACGTAGAGGAGGAGAGAACGAACTCATCGTTGCTTAAAGAAATCGTACAACAGCATAACATCAAAGACTTTTCTCTACACCAAACGTTTTTGAGGAAACAACGGAAGCATGGCGCCGCTAAAGCGCCAAGCGATAATCTGGTTGAGTTACCTGCTGCTAGCTGCTATTAGCTCCTTACTGCTACTAGCCGCTATCTGCTACGAGACACAGCTGCAAGCTCCATATTGCTAATAGTTGCAAACTGCTAATGGCTGCTACAAGACACAGCTACTAGCTTATTACTGCTACTGGCTACTTAAAGCTACAAGATACAGCTACTAGCTTATTACTGCTACTGGCTACTTAAAGCTACAAGATACAGCTACTAGCTCCTTACTGCTAAATGTTGCAAACCGCTAATGGCTGCTGCAAGATACAGCTACTAGCAAATTGCCGCTACTGGCTACTTAAAGCTAAAAGAAACAGCTACTAGCTCCATAATGCTAATAGTTGCTAACGGCTCAACAAATCCTTTCGTGTCAGAGGATTACCTGGATCGCTGACGATGGAAGGCATCTCCTGTTTGACTTGTTCCGTTAAAAGCTCCGGCCTGGGCACAAACACGAGGTCAATATTTACAGATAAAAACAACCGTTAAACCGTTAGAATGAATCTTATAATCTCGCCTGTTGATGACAAACTGGATGTGGCCGCTCGCCGCCAGAATCTTGCGCAGCTTCGCGGCGCCGAAACAGTTGGGCCTCCGTAAAGAGATTCCGTCCGGCAGCCCGCTGACGTACAGGTCCTCCGGGTACATCTGGAACCTGGAGTACGGAACCTTGACTGGTTCTGGAAGGCCCAAAGCTTCAGCTGAAGAGGAGGAGGAGGAGAAGAAAACACCTTACTGGTGTGGAATAAGAAGGAAATAAAGGAGCCGTCCGTAGGTTTTAGCGGCCTCTAGTGGCGACGTGGATCACACGCTGGTCTAAAAACGCTCCTGCGGTTGAGCTAACTCACCGTACTTGAGGCCGAAGAGGTTCTCCACTTGTCTCCTGAGCTGAAGAATCATTTCACCGATGTCCTCCACCAGAGTCCCTGCTGAGACAGTCCAGCATCACGTCAGGAGGTCAGAGGGAACGTCAACAACCTCACTCCTCCTCCTCCTCCTCCTCCTCCTCCTCCTCTTCCTCCAACGCTACGAGCTACTGCTGAGGTCTCGCTCCAGACAAACACTCCATACATTCTCCTCAACACAAGAAAAAGTTCCCTGAAGGCATCGGGCCCGCCTACGTTCGACCCGGGTTCAGACAGAGAGACTGGGAATATTTTCAAAGGTAAGACAGAAAGTGAAAAAAAAACCCCGAAAGAAAACAAATTGAGACAAAATATAAAGGAAGGAGGAAGATGAAGATGAAGAAGAGGAGCTGGGCTGTCAAGAGTCTAAATTGAATTTCCGACATAAACCCAGATCTTAGAGACGATCAAAGAAAGTTTCCTCAGATTTCAGGCTACAGGTGGAGAATCAGGTTTTTTTTCATTGTCTGTATTTTCATTTCCTGTTTCCTTCTTCTGCGGTTTGATCGTAGCGCCAAAGCGGTCGTCCATCTTTACCTTCAGTCGTTCTCCTGACGCTCTGAGGGGCGGCGCCCGGCGACGGAGCCTCGGCTGAAACAGGAAACACGGACGTGAGGACAGGAAAGGCGCCGCCGGCGCTTCAAACGATGACATTCTTCAAACATCACGATTTAAAGGATCGTATGTTTATTCAAATAAAACTGAAACTGAGATAAACTTTTTTCTGACTGACATCATTATTATATTATCATTTGTTATTAATCTAGTAATAATAATAGTCATACTATAATAATTATTATTATAATAATAAGTGTTATATGAGTAGTCAAAATAATAATATGAAGTTATTTTGTATGAATAGAATAAATAATATTAATAATTAAATAATAATAATAACTGGTTTTAATACTTTTTGCCTCTTTACTGTCTTTACATTTACTTCATATTTATTCTTTGTGAACAGTTTGGACTTGGCGTTTATTAGGTTCTGGATCTGAGGAGCTCCAGGATCAGAGAGCTGGAAAGATTCCGGGCCTGAAGATCCGTTTATTCCAATCGTTCTGTTAATCTTTGCCCTCCATGATTCACAACAACAACAGGTAAACAGGTAAATAAGGACGATGTCATGGAATGCACTCACCTTCACTTTCTTTCCTTTTAGCGGTCGTTGGTGAAAGAAAAGAAAACTTCAACAAATCACATAAATGAAACAAAAGCTCCTCCTGAAGGACCGAGACGGTTCTGAGGAGACCCGACGCTGTTTGTCACAGAACCAACCTCCAGAGTTCAGACACGTTTATGTGGCGACGATGATGATTGATTGATGATTTAACGTCGTTTGACGTTACGGGATAAAGGGTCAGTTCACCCGAAATCAAGGACTTTAAACCACAGCAGCCGGTTTCACACAGACACAAACTCTTCCTCTTCCTCTTCCTAAATACTTAAGACCAAACATCGTGGGATTCTAAATATGGAGTCAGTGATCTGACGGTAAAAGAGGCGGGGCATAAAGCAGCAGCGTCGGCATCTTGTGTGACGTCATCAACGGTCAGCAGCGTTTAGTAAACGAGGGAAACGCGCGACGGCATTACCGACTGCTGATCGGAGGGGGTGGAGCTCCTGGACATGCTAACAGCCACTAGCTGCTAATTACTACTGTCTGCTAACTAATTTAAGCTGTTAATATTTTCTAGCTGCTAACTGGTAGTAGCATCTACCTGCTAATATCTTCTAACTGCTCTGTAAACTACCTGTAAACTAATTAAAGCCGTTAATTGTTTCTAGCTGATGACCTCTTCTAGCTGCTAACTACTACTCAACGCTACAAACTGCTAACTTTGACTAACTACTACTTTCTTCTAAATGCTGCTACTAACTGCAACCAGATTCCTTAGAGTTTGCAGCTACACCACATGAAACGTCATCAAAAACATTAACCGCCATCAAACTGCATTTCTGCAGACGTCTGCTTCATCTCTGTTACTACCTCTGCTGTTGTCACGGAGGGGATCCAATACTTTCCTCCGATGGCTCTGAGCGACGCCTGTCAACATTAACGGTTTTCCAATATCAGATGGAAGAGAAACAAAATCATTAATCAACACCTTTAAACGCTTTTCTGAGCGGCGAGGCGTTAAAGCCCCGCCCCTAACAGTCTGTGTGAGAGAGGCTGGAGGCCGACCCCGACCCTTGAGGATAAATCATCCTTTGATGGCGCGTTGGCGTTTAGAAACAGAGCGGCGTCTCCTCAGACGTCTGGGTCGCCTGCGTCACTCTAATCAGCTACGTCTGAAAGGTGAGACCGATCTACGAACAGGTGGATTCTGGGAGATTTTAAGGGGTCTAACTATCTGGGCATCGGGGCGAAATGACAGCGTCACCCCACGTCTGTAAACACCCACCATGCATCAGTCCCAGTGCACGGCGGCGTTGACAGACGGGGAGTGCGTGGAAGAGGAGGAGTTGGGGTTCTGAGGGTTTGGGTTCTACTTGTGAGGGAGGTTTGGTGGAGGAAGAGTGTTTTCATAGGTGGAGCTCGCTAGAGAGGGGGGCTAGGAGGAAACAGGAGGAGGTGGGATGGAGGTGGGGGTTACCTGTGTCGTTCTCCATTGGGTGATGGGGAGCGGAAGGAGCAGAGGGAGCAGAAGGAGCAGAGGGGGAGGCGCTGGCAGGACACGCTGCTGCCGGTACCGGCTCGCCCACAGACTCACTGGGCTCCTCACCACCGGTACCAGGTTCTGGAGAAACAGGGGAAAAGAAGAATCCTGTTACTCCGATGTCACATGTCTCCTTTAAAGGTTCAGTCTGTGAAACTTCCTCCTCCTCCTCCTCCTCTTCCTCCTCCTCCTCCTCCTCCTCCCTTCATATCTCCAGATTGGATTCTTCCTGCTGCCATGTTTGTACAGCAGCCTAGAAGGGACAAACCCGACTCTGGTTCTAGAGAGAACCTTCAATGTCTGTAGAAAGACCGCGAATAAATGCTTCACCTCCAAAAACCGAAGAAGAGGAAGAAGAAGATGACGATGAAGTAACGATGAAGTAACCTCACCGTCAAATTTGCCGATGCATTTTTTGGTGAATTTACTAAATAAAAATAATCCTGATTTTCAGCAGTTTCGCAAATAAATAATAGAATAAAACAAAAATCAATTAACACATTTTTTTATTCTGCATTAAGAGTCTGAATTATTTGTGGGGGTAATGCTAAAAACAGGAAATGCACCTGTGTCTTATTTCTATCTGTGGAAGGATCCTTTCTCTCCATTGACACAAACTTACAACATGCAAATACATATAAAGCCCTGATGCTATGCTAGCTATTAGCATCTGAGGGAGGGAGTGGCTGTTCTGGCGTAGAACACAACGGACGAAGACTCGATGATTCCCAGGAAGTGACGATGTACAAAGAGCCGAGGCCCCCTCCGCTGGGTCGTAATGTCCCACTAAATTCTACAGACCGCACCTTTAAGCCTCGCTGAGGACCGGCTGCGTAGGTTCGGACTCACCTGGAACAGTGACCTGAATGATGTCCCCGTCTGGAGGTTCTGTTTTGATCCTCTTCAGAGGGACGCAGTCTCCCGATGGACCTGTGAGGGGTTCATGAGGAACCGGCTGTTACTCCAGACAGAACGATTCAGCTTTTATCGCGCGGAGACGCTCGTGTTTGACGTTTACCTGCTTCACAGTCGTCTAAGGGACTCACACACGCGCTGGTGGATCTGTGAGGGAAATACAACACCATCAAAAACCTGACTGGGTAAAAATAAGTCTTTATAAATGTTGATAAAATAATTTATTTATTGATGTAGATAAAATAAGTTCTTTATTGTAAAATATAGAAAAGGTTCATTAAATAGATTGAATTATGTCCAAAAAGACAAGTTTTTCGTAAAAGTGTTCCCCCTAGTGAGTAAAATATGAACTACTGGAGTAGAACTTATTCTTATTTACCAAATTTGGACTAAATCGAATGAAGAGTTAAGTTACATTAAAGAGTTAAGTTACATTAAAGAGTTAAGTTACATTAAAGAGTTAAGTTACATTAAAGAGTTAAGTTACATTAAAGAGTTAAGTTACATTAGAGAGTTAAGTTACATTAAAGAGTTAAGTTACATTAAAGAGTTAAGTTACATTAAAGAGTTAAGTTACATTAAAGAGTTAAGTTACATTAGAGAGTTAAGTTACATTAAAGAGTTAAGTTACATTAAAGAGTTAAGTTACATTAAAGAGTTAAGTTACATTAAAGAGTTAAGTTACATTAGAGAGTTAAGTTACATTAAAGAGTTAAGTTACATTAAAGAGTTAAGTTACATTAAAGACTTAAGTTACATTAAAGACTTAAGTTACATTATTCGCCAGAAAGATGAACTATTAGAGAAAATCCACAATGTATGAAAGAAATACAAATTATGGCCCGGAAAACTTTGGAAATAAAGCTCCCCCTAGTGTCAACAATCCAGTTCTTCCTGGCACTAAGTTCTTTCTGGCTACAAAAATTTTTTTTAAATGATCCATGAAACCGTTTTTTCGGTCGATGTATTCGTGCACAGAAAATAAATCTCCCCCAGGAAGAGTCTGAATTCAAACCCGAAGGTAAAGAATCTGGTTGCGGCGGCTCACCTGCTGCTGTGGGCGTTGCTGACCAGCTCGGCGGCGGCGGCGGCGAGGGGGATGCTCAGATTGTCGGGGAATCCGTCTTCAGGTGGGCAACCCAGGTCCGGCTTTCCCTCCTCTCTCGCCATCTTGCCAGCAGCTTGAAGGAGAGGAGACACAACAAACAAAAGCGACAGCCTCCCGTCAGCGGGGAACATCTAAATACGTGAATAAAGAACCGACGGAGCGGGTCTCTGCGATGAACTGTAAATATTCTGACAAACGCGGCGCACGGATCGGCGCCTGGTTCCGCCAGCGGCACACTGAGTGGATCGCTTCCAAAGTAATTACCCAGAGTTCCCTCTGAAAACATGGGAGATCGTTTTTCTTCTAAATGCAAATAGACGGCGTTCCAATCAGGCGAACCGTTTTAATCTCATCCAGCCGGCTGGAAGTTTATTAGCTCTGAAATGAAGGAGCGCTGATCCGGTTCACGTTAACCGGTAACGACAGTCGGAGGCAGACGCTCTCATGGAGGGAGTCACAGAGGACCTCTGAGCCGTCTGCGGAGGGTTCTGTTGGAGCTTCTAGGGGTTCTTTAGGAGCTGACTGTCATCATAAATGAGGTTCTGTTGGTCCTTCTGTTGGTCCAGTAGAACCTCCTGGATAATCAGTAGGTTAGAGCGGTGCTGTGAGAAAACTGAATGACAGTATTATGAGTATATTTAACTTTACTTCATCTCTACCACAACAATGTGGTGGAAACAGATCACTGCACTCAGGCGAGGTACCAGCGAAGTAGGAGTTCTGACCCGACCCTGGTACCGTTTTTAACTATTACGATTCCTACTATATCTAACTTAACGTGTTGTTTTCGGTTTTACGGTCGTTCTGCGTGTTTTAAAAACTCCTAAATACTTCTAATCTTATTCGGTAGAGTCATACGGACCGGTCCGGTTTTATTCCTACGGAGGACCAAAAAAATGACATGATGTGATAAATAAACAAATAAATAAATAAACGCAGAAATGAACAAGTAACTCAATTAGGAAATAAATAAATAAACAAATCCTGTCATTGGAAAAGACTTAGTTTAATCATTTTATTTGTATTAATTTCCACGTTTATGTATTTATTTATCCTAAAGTCATTCTTGGTCCTCCATAAATTCCTACATGTCTCTGTGAACGATCATTCATAAAATAAACGTGTGGAGGGTCAGATGTTTTTAACAAACTGATGAAGATGTGAAGCAGGTGAAACAGGTTCATTTTTGATGCTCGGGTTCTGGTGTCGGAGAGAAGCTCTGAGCACCGGAACCGGGTGGAGGAGTCATGAAGAGGTCGGTTCCGCCTGAGGCTGTGTATCCGAGTCAAGAGTAAAAAGTCTTACCGGTGAAAATCCTTTCATCAAACATTCTGAAAGAGAAGAAGGAGAATTAGTTCAGAGAGCGCTTTCACCTCCAGGGTGTGAAACAGAAATGATGGAGAGACGGAACCGGAGGAGGAGCCGGCCCGTTTACCCTCTTCATCAGTCAAAGAACTACAGACTAAAAATAAAGGTGTGACCTTCTGCTCCTCTGCTGCTGTCAACACCACCAACGCTGATTCATCTACTTCTCCTTCACATTCAGCGCCTCCCACTTCCTGTTGTGTATCTCGGATTACCTCACGACCCCGACCCGCTGAAAGTCCGATGTTCTAATTTTATAGCGGGGTCCCCGCTGAACGTGACTAATGGTCTCCAGCTGGCTGCTAGCGCCACAGAACAACAAACCGCTAACGGTTCTCACCGGATCCTCTCACGCTTCGACAACTACCCGGCGGTTCTGTAGAACCGCTGCGAGGTCCAGACGTACCTCGTCACTGCAGCCTGAGTTTTAAAAAAGGTACAACCCGCTTTTAGAACGACGCTTCTAACGTTAGCGTTACCGTTTGACGATGAAGCGGATTCCGTGGCGCTCGTCCAGGATGCGCTTGAGCTTGGGGACTCCGTAGGTGCAGGGTCTCTTGAAGGGGATCTGGTCGGGGATGCCGATGATCTCCACGGCGCCGGGGTCGCATGCTATTTTACGGTAGGGGACAGGCACCATGTGATCTAGACCCAGGGCCTCCGCTGGTAGGGAGAGAAATAGGAACATTTCAAAGACATTGAACTCACAGATGATGTCATTTCCTCTGATGAAGACTAGCGGGACAACCTAAGACGTCATCTAAGTCTCCGAAAGATCTTAAAAGTTATTTACACCCTTCATCTAAGCTGAAACCTTCAACGGGGGCTTCTAACTCCTCCGTGCCGCTCCGTTACCTGGAGGTGATGTTACCGGGCCCGTCAGATTCTGGGAATTTGATTTGACGATTAATCGTCACACAAATAATTGTAATTAATGAATCAATTGTCTCCGCTCAAAGCAGGGTAACCATGACGACGTCATGAATGCCCCGCCCACTGTCGAATGATCTTACCAACAAATCTGTTTAAGTTTCATTTCGTCTCCAAAACACAAGCCGCAAAATAACCAGATAATCAGATCCGATCGCTGCACTCAGCACAGATATAGTTCAGATCTAAAATAAATCTGGATGAGAAAATGTTTCTGTTGGGTCGGGCTGCACTTTGAGGCGATGCCAAGATTTACAGGAGGGGCGTTACTGTTTTTCAGTTTGGACTCTTTCTGTAGGAATGGACGCTCCTTGTGAGTCACTGAGGAGAGAGATGATCAAACCGGAGCGCTGACCTCAATCCATCAGCCTCGGCAGACACGCTGGGAATCGCTCGCAGCCGGAGGAGCTGCTGCTGCAACGGCTGATCCTGAAGCCCAAAATCTAAATCCTGCTCTCTGAAGCGTTCCTCACCGTATCTGCTGTTGAAGAGGATCTGCACACATTCTCTCAGCGTGTTGATGTCCTCAGTCTCACGGATGAAAGAGTCCCACTTTTCTGCAAGACACGACTCCCGTCAGCACTTCAACTACAGCCGAACCCTTTAAATCCGTCCTACGAGCTGAATTTCACTTGAGGACAAGATTTTTACAGATTTTTGGCTCTAAGATCTTAGCAGCTCAATCGGGAGCAAAGTGCAGACTTTGTTTTGTGCACAAGACTTCAAAAGGTTAATACGGGTCACTTTATTTTCATTCCTAGTTGCCGCAATCGAGATTTGGTCAATTCGATTCCAATAATCTATACACCAATCAGCCATAACATTACGACCACCTGCCTAATATCGTGTAATTCCCCCTTTTACCACCAGAGCAGCTCCGAGTTGTGGGGGACTGGACTCCAGCAGACCTGGGGGGGGGTTCTTCCAGCCTAATACAGCCCACCCACTGACAGTTAACCATGGTAACCAGATAATCCGTGCGGTTCTGACCTCACCAGTGGTCATAATGTTATTGCCCATCGGTGTAGATCCAGATGCGTGTCTTCAGCTCCGCCATGTTGGTCGGATGCTTTACCTGATTTTTCGTGGACTATAGAGAAGAGCAGCCGCTTGGAGATGTGGATTCCAGGAGGACTCTGACCCGGCTCACCAGGTAGTCTCGTTGTCTCCTCTGAAAGTATGAGACAGACGAAATGAAGTCAGATAAATGGATCTTCTCTGAACCGCTAGCGTCTGATCAGTTCCCCTCGGTGCAGAGAAAACTATCTCACCGGTGATTCCACAGTCTTTGACGGGCGTGCTCCTGTCCGTCACCGACGTCCAGCTGGACCCTCGCTCCTTCCCCAGGTTTAGGAGGGACGTGGGCTTGAAGTCCAGCTTCCCGTCAGGGTGGGGTTTGGAGGACATGGGCATGCCGTATAGGAAGCTCGACAGAACGGTGCTACTGGACGCGGTGGGGCTCGACGACTTGATGACCTGGGTGGGGGTCTTCCCTGGACCGTGGCTGCTCGGCGTCATGATGGCGGAAGAGGAATTGTGATTGACGTCGGTGGTGGTCTTGGCTTCACGAGACAAATCTTCTGATGGTCTAAACAGAGAATAAAAATCAGAAGGACGGCCATGTGGTCATGTACTTCAGAACGCCCAACATCTAGCCTCAACAATTGGATTTAATAGCAGCTAGTTATAGTTAGCAGCTAGTTATAGTTAGCAGCTAGTTATAGTTAGCAGCTAGTTATAGTTAGCAGCTAGTTATAGTTAGCAGCTAGTTATAGTTAGCTGGTAGTTATAGCTAGCAGCTAGTTATAGTTAGCAGTTAGTTATAGCTAGCAGGTAGTTATAGTTAGCAGCTAGTTATAGTTAGCAGCTAGTTATAGTTAGCAGCTACATAAGATAGTACACAAAAAAGTATCTCACATACATACGATAGTACACAAAGAAGTATCTCACATAAATACGATAGTACACAAACAAGTATCTCGCATACATACGATAGTACACAAACAAGTATCTCGCATACATACGATAGTACACAAACAAGTATCTCGCATACATACGATAGTACACAAACAAGTATCTCACATACATACGATAGTACACAAAGAAGTATCTCGCATACATACGATAGTACACAAACAAGTATCTCGCATACATACGATAGTACACAAACAAGTATCTCACATACATACGATAGTACACAAAGAAGTATCTCACATACATACGATAGTACACAAACAAGTATCTCGCATACATACGATTGTACATAAACAAGTATCTCGCATACATACGATAGTACACAAAGAAGTATCTCACATACATACGATAGTACACAAACAAGTATCTCGCATACATACGATTGTACACAAACAAGTATCTCGCATACATACGATAGTACACAAACAAGTATCTCACATACATACGATAGTACACAAAGAAGTATCTCACATACGTACGATAGTACACAAAGAAGTATCTCACATACACACGTAGTACAGGGAGCTGTGCTGGAGTATAACAGAGGGGGTTTATGGGTAGAAAGGTTTTTTGTGTGTGTTTGTTTGAGTTCTACTTGACCTTTGCCCTCTGTGGAGGTGAGAATGACAGAACTCAGTTCCGTTTCTCCTCTTAAGGCTACTGCGAAAAACACGAGGACTTTGGACCAAGTCTTAATGACATTTATGTCTGAAATGTATCTTTGTGTTTGAGGGGGAAAAGAACGAAACGTTTAAGCAGGACTGAATAAACTAATTTACAAATTTAAGCACTGTAAAATAACTTTTAAGGCCTAAATCTCAGATCGTCAACTGAAATACTTTTTAAGATCCGGCAGGAACCTAATTTGTAAATAAACTAACCGTTAAACTCACGGTGTCATTCACTGATGAGGAGTTCCTGTAACTCCCTTCCTCTTCTGGGACTTTCCTGATCCTCTCTCCAGCAGGATCAACTCTTCCTGCTTCCAAATCATCTCTGGGATTACTTCCCATGAATCCGGTCCAGACTCTTGTGATTCAGAACCGTATATGGTCGGACCCCTGCCTGCATTCATGTGCAGATATATTTCACCTACAGGAACTTTCTGCCGGAGGTTGCAGTAGAGTCAATATAAGGCCCGAGCATTAACAGCACCAGAATCAAAGTCAGGACCCTATTCTACTGGCTTCTTGTCAAAAACTGTATTTTTGGGGCTTTATTCTACTTCAGAACACGTGAAACTTCACATGTGCAGCAGTTTTGGCGAAAATGACCTTTTAAATGGTTCCGCGGCTCAATCAGATCAAGGCTCGAATCCTGGTCTCGTGATTTGTGAGACGACTGCTCCACCCACTGAGCTAAAGACCCCCCAACGGATGAGTTTATACCCCATAATATATCATCACTATACTTTATATCTGTACGTACCAAAAAGTGTCTCAGTTCTGAATTAAATGTGAAATTTTCAGGTGGTTTTTTTTGCTGTTTCCTGGTGTTATACTTCAAATAACTCGTCCTGGAGGTTTTGACCCGATCGACATCAAACTTGGGTCACAATCATCACGAAGAAACAAGGATGAAGAGTTATCAAAGGGTTTTCCATAACTTGAAAGGTGTGTCTATATGCTGTGGTTTCCTAAAGCGGCTTATCGGGTTTGCCCGGTGTAACAGTTTCTATTATTGTTCTGTATCAGCGTTTGAAGTCTGTGGTTCTGATCAACGGTTCCACTGTGGTGCACGGATCCCTCAGCTCTAACTTCATTACCCGGCTGCAGAGACAGGAAACGCCCCATCAGTCGGGGCCGAGGACATGTGACGGTTGCTTATTGACTTAGTCGATGGAGAATGTTTGTGTTAATCAAATGAAGCTCTGATCAAACGTTCACTAAAGTCAGTTAAATAATGACCCACGCCCTTCTGGTTATCAGATCATCCGCTCTCTGACTGTCCCCACATGACCCGTCTCATGCCCGCTCCTGTCCGGTCTTCTGCTCTGGAGCAGAAGACCGGTGGCTGAGGTGACCTCATAAGAAACATGTTGACTTAACAGGAGACCAGATCCAGAGAGTACCTCGTTGAAACGTGGGATTTATTCCTCCTGTTTTTGCCTCACCTCGTCCACTTCCTGTTACTTTGACAATCCATTAATCCATTTTAAGATTTTGCTGAGAACTTTCAGAACTCGCTCTCAAACACGGTTCTATGTTAGCTCCAGATTCATGCTTAGGACCGAGGATTAGCCTGGCCCTCCGGGTCAGGACCCCCTACTCTCTGGATCCATCTCTCTGAGGGGATCGGACCGGCTCCTTATACTCTTTTAACCCCTTGAACAAAACACATTTTTTTCAACTGCGGTTTTTCTGGTGTTTTGGTTTGAATTCTATCGGATCTAAACACTTTTTTATGTCCTTTATTATTGATTATCTATTTTTCATTATTTTATATTGTTTATTTTACAAATTGTATTATTTTTATTTCATCAATCTTCACTTTCATTTATAAACTTTATCACTAGTTGTCGTTTTATTCTATTTTGTGCTGGAAAGCACTTTTTGATAGTGTTTGGAAAGTGCTGTATAAAGAAAATGTATTATTATTATTATTAATAACATAATCATTATTATTATTATTATTTTTATTATTATCAGAGCCCATGTTCTACTCTTACTCTTTTATTCAGAATTAAGACCCTCCAAAGACAAAATAGGTCCGAGTTGGCCCGCCTCTTACACCGCAGCGGGAAAAAATGTAGGAAAACATGAGCAAATATTAGCTAAAATCAACGATGAGGGTTGGATTCCATAAAATATTTAAAGGACGGACGTTACTGTTGGAGGCTGTTCCTTTTCAGCTAAATGTTCTGGAGAGACAAATCCACATCTGGATTAGAGAAACCCTCACTAAAACTGAACAACTGGTCAGGTCACAGTAACCAGGTCCAGACATCCCAGTTCAGTATCTCTGCAAACCATTAGAGGAAAGCTAAAAAACGGAGGCGTGTTCTCCGTCCGACCCACCTTTTCACGGTGAAGTGGATGCGGTGGCTCTGCTCCAGGATCTTCATCAGAGTCTTGATGTCGTACTCTGAGGGCTTCTTCAGGGCGACGCCGTCGGGCAAACCGTGGGCCACCACACAGCCGGGGTCCTTCTGGATCCAGTCGTAAGGCACGGGGACCAGGCTGCTCTTTCCCATGGCTTCACCTGAGCGGCACACGACGCAGCGTAAATGTTAACAAACATACCAGCAGAAAATGAACATTTCCAGTCTTATGGTTCATCCTTACTGTAAAGAACAGTGAAGACTTCCTCCACCATCTTCCTCAGGACGAAGACGTTGGACTGAGGGTCTGAGGGAGCCCGTGGTTTGCCGTGATCACCGTCCTTACTCGGTTTGCTGAGGTCGCCTTCCTTGTCTTTGGTATGGGCATTCGCTGTGGTCCCGCTTTGCAGACATGGAACACCTACGGTGGAATAACAACAGATTCCAGCTACGATACAAAAACCGGGATCTCAGACAGACTTTAAGCATTTTAAAGAAGAATGACAGGAAACAAGTCTCTGGTGGGCAGCGTTCAGAGATTTTTAACGTGACCATACGACAGGATGTCTGAAGATGTCTGCCGAGTAAAACCAGTAAAAAGAAGGAGTTTCCCTCAGCTTGGCGAGAGAGTTGGACGCCGTTGGAGCTAAAACAGAATTGGACTCAAACTCCGAGGGTCCAGATCATCACAATGTTTCACTGCAGACATTCAAGTCCTCTTCAGGCTTAGTTTGACTTCATTGAACCAACTGGAGCTTTTTTTCGTGTCGTAGACGCGGCCTGATGGGAGGTCACGACCCTTAAATCGACGTGAGAACGCTAGACTAGACTAGAGACTAGACTAGAGATGTTGTTTAGAGGGAACAGGATGAAAGATTTTAATTTGGTTAAGAAGTGGTACATTTTTCAGACCGGTCTGAACCGGTTGACCTCGTGAAAAAACCTACATCTGACATGATGAGAGAATAACCGCACGAGGAAAAAAAAACAGGTTTAAAGTTGTTTATCTAAGACAACTTGTTAATCTTCTATCTCTTCTTCCTTTCTAATTCTCTAATCTTTTCCTAATCAAGGAAGACAACCAGGAGAATGACATTAGAAAGGCAAATAGTATCTTATATATGAATATATTATTGATTTACTGCATCCCACTGGGTATGGCGTACGTCCACAGACCACATGTTTTTGTTTTTTGTTGTCTTTTAATAAATCTCTTCATCGGCTGTTTCCTGTTCATCTTGGCACATACGTACTCGTGTCGAAAACCAAAAGCGACATGTTTCATGTCTCAAACCACTTTACAAATGACCCCAGAGCCAGAACAGAGTTAAAGAAAAAAGCTATTAGATAAGCCCCGCCCCCTTCTTCCTGGATTAACGTACGGATGGAAACTGGAGCTGTGTGAACTTGTCATACAGGGGAAGTTTAAATCTCTCTCGAGGAGTCGGTGAAGAATAACTCTTGGACGATATCACTGCTTCTAAATTACACTACAATCATTTTGTGCAAGATTTAATTAGTAGCTGATTTTATATTTTCCCAGTTTATAAACGCCGTGCTTCTTGTTCTCGTAGTCTATTTTATTGTTTCAACAATTTCGATGCTGCCCCCGTCTTTCTTGGAAAAGAGATTTTGATCTCATTGAGGATTTTTACCGCATTAATAACAAGAAGAAGAAAGGAAACAATAACCACAAGAATGATGAATATGGTATTTTTGTTTGCGTTGTTTAATTTTTTGCCGTGCGATTCCTCACGTTTGTTTAAAATCTGCTTTATAAATAAAGTTGAGTTGAGATGTGTGACCCCGCTGATGATGTCAGACCCTGTCATCTGTCAGACGACATGACTAATAGAATTCCGCAGTAACGCGCCGCCTCAGTCAGCAGAACTCACGGCAGAACTTGTAGAAGTCCGTCTGGATTTCCCTCCTGGAGTTCAGGAACACTCTGCCCCTCTCCGTGCCGACTGCGATCACGCTGTCCTCGTGGATCGTAACGCAGGCCACCTCGGCGTTGAGCTTGGCCATCGCCATGCACTGCAAAAACAACAGGACACAAGCATTAATGACACTGATGGGAAGTCAGGGGACGTTTCTGGAGCTTCATAGCAACACATCACCACGGCTGTTTGATCGGAGATCCGGGGGGGGTGTGACTATGAGATGAAAAGTGTCGGTGAAAGTGTGTCGAGCTGCTGGATAGACCCCCACTTTAAATCAAAATTATTGCCGGTGTGGTCAGACTTTGAAAAATGAACAAAACTTTTAAGGATGTCACACCAACAAAATGTCTTTCCGCCTTGCATTTACACAGATCTCGGATTCACCTCTGTTACTACCTCCACTGCCGTCCCAGAAATGGCACAACGCAGACCCCCACCATAATGCCACTTTTGCATTCACACAGAATGAAGGAGCAGAATTAAGGCCCACATCAACTCTCTGAGTGAATCAGGCTCTGGTTCAACTCAAAAGCCAAAACCTCAGCAATATACAGACGCCATAGGGGAACGTGGGCCCCCAACTTCTCCGGGACACTGCTGCCCTGACACAACATCCTACATCCTAATGGATTCAAAGCTGTGACAGAAAAACATACAGTCACGAGCATAAAAGGCCTCCATACAGCACATGTGATCCAAGACTTCAGAGGATCCCCGAGTGATTTGAAATGATGACATTTTCAGGCCTTGTTTAAAGATGGAATCTTGCAGCATTTAAGGTAAAGGGTAGCGCATTAACCGTCTGAGGAAGATGAGCCTGCTTGAATTCATGATAGATTTATCGCTCAACAGATCAATGAGAATTTATGATCATACCCGACTGCTCACACAGAAATGAAGCTCAAAAGAGTGTAAAAAGCGGATTTGCAACCCCACTATACTTCAGGTACCCTAAAACATATATGTATCGGTGATGTCATGATCAGTCGTTTTCTAGATTAACCGCGATTGCTAAAGTCACGTCATCATAATCGTTGGAATTCTATAAAATCTATTTAGGGAGACATGTTTACATGTGAGGCATAAGGAAATATCTCTCCACGTGTGAGGGTGTGGTCAGACTGTGTACAGAACGTTAATGCGTGGAAATAACAGAGGGAACTGAAACTCCAGAGTTGTACGCACACACACGCAACAAACACACACACACAAACACACACGTACAAAAACAGAGGCACACGCCCCGACAACAAGTACATACGCCGTACCAGCTCCATTATATTAGTTATGCCACGGACAGCAGTGAGACTCAGGCATCAAACATCAGATACAGATTTGTCGACTCTTTCCTGCTATAATGTCGATGATCTTTATTTTCTCTGACCGTAATATTACAATCTAGATGAGATCAACAAATACTTGTGATTGCTGTAGACCAGAGTGTTTTCACAACAGAGGGAACACTTCTTCTAACGTATTCAGTGTGCTATAGGATGTAACGAGGTTCATTCCACGCTTCCTCGTGTTGTTTATAACTCGCCTGACTTCTGCAGACCGGACACAAACACTGGGTGTTAAAGAGGACGATCCTTCTCTGCTCATTAAGTCTTGCCTGAATTGTATATCTAAAATGAACTGAAAATAACTTCACAACTATCAGGTGTGTCTCGGTGTCTAGACCCGAAATGATTTACGTGTCAGTAACATTTAGAATGTTATTATGTTTGAGTAAGTTGTGATTAAACACAAAAATACAAATATTTCTATCCTCGTCTGGGCTTTTTTTTTTTTTCTGGGATTTTTTAGATTAAAAAAAGTTTATAACATCATTATATTACAGTAACAAAATGAAACAAACAATCAATGAATTCACTCAGAAAACTACTGCATCTACTACACGATATAAATACCACAAAGTAAATGTTATTCTACACAAAGTATATATTATTATACACACTTTTTTGGACTCCATTCGACACGTTTTGGATGAGAAGGACCAAATTTGTTCCAAAAGTGGGATTTAGACCCCAGAGAGGCATTTTGGCTAAGAAAATACCACCTACGCCCACTAGGGGGAACTATATGCACATACTACAACCTTTGGCTGTGACGCAAACCTAATGTTTTATTAAAATGTAGAATTGTGCGCAGAATAAAAATGGCGTAAAAGAACATGTAGTAGAAGCCTGATTATTGACCCGTGGAGAAGAACATGTTTTAAGAGAGTGAAGGGCGTACGGTGGGATCTTCTTCTACGAGGTGTGTGGAACTCTTTTACGTTTGTTTGTCAAAACGTGTCTCCACAAACAACAACAGCCAGCCAAAGGAGATAATAATTGCATTTATATTTTTTGTTCTTGAAAGTTTATGGCCAGAGGACAACATGCAGGAAAAACAAAAAAACTAAAACTAGAAATATAAGCATGTAAAAGAGCAATCAGTCGTCTTCAGACCACAGATCTCCAAAATGCTACGAGATGGTTAGAGGTGACATGCGGGACCTACCACAGAGTCCAGGGCAGAAACCAGGCTGGTGAGGATCTCCTGTCTAGCCGACACAAGCGGGCCCTGAGGCTCGCTCCTGGAGTTGGTCCTGATGCCGTCACAAACCAGCTTCCTCATCTGAGCCATGGCTCTGCGGGGATCGGATGGACACAGGTCAGAGGAGCGGCCACAGATCAACACGGACAGAAACTCGTGGGTCAGGTGAATACAAAGCAGCCGACCTCAGCGGGTTGAGTGGAAACTCACAGTATCTGAATCTTGAGTGAACGTGGTTTAAAGAGTAAAGCAAACGTCTCTGGTTCTTTTTTTTTAATTGAAATTCCAAACTTACTCCCAGTCAGGTAGTAGTAGTCGTTTTGCACAAGGAGTTGTGGACCCCTGAAAAAGTCTACTGAATTAAATCGATTAGATTCTCTTTGTCTGTGATGCAGAAACAAACCAATATAAGGCCCATCCCATCCCAGCCCTCACTCCCACCCAAAGAGACAATGACAACGACCACGTCTGAGTGTGAAATAAAAATCTTGACAAAATGCTAACGATGACATAAAAACGAGAGTTAAATATCAACAACGTAACATTGTGAGAGAAAGAGTAAAAGAAGAAAAAAAAAACACTGAAAAGTTCAAAAATTCAATTTCACAAAATATGTAAATACGTTTCCGATACATGTATGTACACGCGTATACGAAAACATTACATGCACATGTGTGTATATGTACAACCACGGTCGTTGGACCCTACCTTCTTATGTAATAAAGTTTCATTCCAGAGATAGTTGTCAAATAAATAAAAAAACGACTATATTTTATGAAATTCAGACGTCCTCCCGTTCAAGATGATAATAATTCTGTATTTTATAATTAGTGAAAATTGTGTTCAGAAAATGAGACTTTGTCATTCATTCATTTTGCGTTAAATTATTTTGGATAAAATAATAATAAAAAAAAATTATTTTCTACCGGTTCTGTTATTAATTTAGAAGAAATATTTTTGATTTTTTTTTTTTTTTTTACAGTTTACTGGTTAGTAAAATACTATTTGTTTTGAATTTATTTATTGCAAAAATGCAAATGGACCAAAAATAAATCTCAGATATAACAGTTAAAAAGAATTAATTAAATATAATATAGAAAATATGTTTAAAAAAAAAAAGAATATATATATATAGAATAAATACATTTGGTCATAATTTGTTGTTTCTTTCTTGATTTGTAAATATTTAAGGATTAGAATATGATGACTGAAAGACATTTAAAGCATTTAAAGTTCAACAAGCACCAGTTGTTTCTCATATTTGGAGATAAATCAAACAAACGCGACTCTGATCACAAAGTTCTGCGTGAACTCCTACAGCAGCTGTCGTGACAGTTCCCTCAAAAACATGAACCTCCAACTGGAGCTGGAAGGAAGAACCGGGGATGAACTCAGTGAACCAGAAATATCTGTTCAACAGACCAGAGGCAGAGATCCAACTTCTAAAAAAGACAAGGAGTTGTCCCCAGATAGTATTGTCACATGATTGAAAATGCGACTTTTTATATCAATTGACTCCACTTATTAAATCATTTCTGCACAAAGACTTATATCCAGCCTACGGCGCTGCAGTGTTTGCTTTGAGGAAAGGTCAGAAGGAGTTCCAGCGTGTCTTTGTGGATTTATAGAAATCATACGACAGAGTGCCGACGCAGTAATTGTGGGATTGCGTGAAGAAATCCGGCGTGACTGAAGAATGTTGTAGTGGTACGTGATATGTACGAGAGCAGTATGAGTGACAGGTGGGTTCAAGGTGGAGGTGGGACTGCACCAAGGATCTGCTCTGAGCCCCTTCTTCTTTGCTATGGTGATGGACAGGCTCACAAGGGAGGGCGGGACGGAGTCTCTGTGGACAATGATGTTGGGGGTCGACATTGTGATCTGTAGTGAAAGCAGGGAGCAGGTGGAGGAAAACCTGAAGATGTGGAGGAATGAAGGTCAATTTCAACAAGATAGAGCTCTTGTAGGCAGGTAGAATGATGAAGATGCAGGGAGTAGAGGTGGAGAAGGTGCAGGAGTTTAAGTACTTCGGGTCAACTGTTCAGAGCACCGAAGTGTGGAAAAGAGGCGAAGAAGCAATTGCAGGAAGGGAAGGGAGGGTGGAAGTTACGTCAGGCCTTATAGTAGGAGTAGCAGAAAGAGTGAAGGGAGAAGATGGGAGTGAGAGCAGCTCTGCTGGGCGGTTTACAGACGTGGGATTGACCAAATGACAGGAAGCTGGGCTGGAGACTTTCAGACGTTCTTTGATGTGACAAGGATGGATAGAATTAGAAATGAGCACATCAGAGGGTCGGCCCAGATTAAACGTCTTCAAGACAGAGTACGAGATGTAAATGGACTGTACTTATGTGAGCCGCCGTCGCCCGCTATCAGACTCACGGTTTGACATGTGCAAAGGAGAGATAGTGAAGACATTGGTAGAGAGCTGCTTGAAACAGTGAGAGGGACTGAACCTTTTAAACTATAGTATATAAACTGGTAAAAAATCCTTAAAATATATGAGCTAAGATATCTGTGCCCTCGCAGCAGAAGTCAAGACCTTTTGCCGAAGAACCCTTCGAGCTTTTGCTGCCGCTGAAAGAGGGTTCATCTTCTGGAAGCCATGAATGTCTGCCAAAAACAACATGGCAACCCATCAAATAGTCATTTAAATGTTCCAGTCTGATCTCAAGTGGTCTAGTGACCATCGTGGCCTT
The DNA here is from genome assembly GCA_037951165.1 of Lophius americanus. Taxonomy (NCBI): domain Eukaryota; kingdom Metazoa; phylum Chordata; class Actinopteri; order Lophiiformes; family Lophiidae; genus Lophius; species Lophius americanus. The sequence goes on from JBBDHG010000394.1 coordinate 83,851, forward strand.
CCCCAAAGAGTCTCCAGATCCAGTCTGGGCACTCACATGATGTCACATGACCCTCTTGGATTATATTTTCTCACCAACGTTTCAGAACCACAGCTCACCCATTTCATTCTAACAGAAACCAATCGGCTGGTCGATGCATATAAACAGATCAGGAGCGGGAACTGCTAACGCCAGGCACAATGTTCTCATGGCAACTGAAGCCCGTCTCCTTGGAAACTAATCTCGGGGCATTTGAACAATGCGGCTCTGGCCTGTAATCTCTCCAGACACTGGGAACCATTATACTCGCCTCTGGCGAGCCCAAACCACTGACTCAATAGAGCGACGAAAGAGGAACAGAGGAAGGCAGGCGTGGCTCAGCTGCACAGGTCTGAACGAGCTATTGGCCGTCTAAATCTGCCACCCCTGAGGCCCAAACAGTAGCCCCCCACCCCACCTCCCCTTCTAAATGACTGCTGTCTGTAAATAGATGAGCTGCATAGCTAAAGGAAGTAGCAGGGATCACAGAGGTCGAGATAGAAGCTTGGGATAATGGCGTGTTAAATGTGCGGAGCGAATCACAGGAGGGTCTGTGGTTCTGGACTAATCAGAGTCGACGTTAGGCATTATTGGCCATAAAGCTTAAAGAAAGAAAAAAAACAAAGGTGCCGCGTGAGATCATCCAGACCACCAGCTCACTTAATCCTAAAATCAGAGCCAAAGTAGCCTGATTCCAAAACGATGTATTCATTACCGATTAATTCCCTGCACCTAATACGGAGGCCACGACATCCGGTCGGGTCCTGAAGTATGACATAATGCACGAAGGGCGATGTGTCGTATGCTACGATCCACGTCAACAGTCGGAAAAGTCTGGCATGTTATAAGATTCGGTACATAAGAGTGGACCCAGTGATGTAACCCATACAAGGTGGAACAATGAAGAAGGACAGACGACGTTCCCTTCATGACTCCACGGTGTTCGAAAATTGTTTTGCTCGGTCTTCTGCTCAGAATTACGGCTGCAAAGACATAACAACATCATCAATTAAGTTTTCTACTTAAATACGTCAATTTACGTGGGATGTGTAGACTCAGTCCACTGTTTCCGTTCTCCCACGATCATGACGGCAGTTCCCTTGGATGGGAATGTTGTAATTGAAACTTTATCCGTGAAAAAGGTACCAGGGCGTCAGAAGTGTGGGGACCTTTAAACGCATCTCTGCCTGCTTTGTAAAACGGAAGAAGAAAATATCCCGGAGCTCTGTGCTCTGGAAACGATGACACAGCGGCGTACATATTTCTTAAAGTGAGCTTTGTTTGTTTGTAGGGTGTCGGTGTCTGGGAATCATCATCGCATTCTCATCGGTTGGGTTTCAGACAAACAACAAAGAGTCTCCAGCACAAATGACAATGGCTAAGACAGCAACAACGCTTTCCAGAGCTTTTATAAGTAATAAGCAGTTTTAAGTTAGGGTTATTATTAATTGGTAAGCTCACCCAAATTTTAATGACAAAATGGAAAATGCCTCACATGACCCGATGACCTGGACCGGACAGTAGGACCGAAACAGGTGCAGAACTACATAAAACAGCCTGAAAGTCCTGCGGTCTGAACCTGGAGCTGCTGATCAGAACAGAAAACCAACCAAGGTCTGCAATGTGAACCAAACTCTTCTGCAAAGTTTTGTCAAAATCCATCAAGTTGTTTGAAGGGTAATAAAAATGAATGAAAAAAAATAAATAAATGATCATTTTTGAGTTTAATGGCGAGACAATAATATTTGCTGCCCTGTACGGTGTACCTGTCATCAAACCTCAAGCTTTTCATAGATTTTAATCCTTACGGTCTTAACATATTAGTCCCCATATTTGAAGTTACTCAGGTTAAAACTCTAGTGTGAGTTAGATAAAGTACAACACCTGGAAATGCCTTAAAAAACCGACGATCGCAGATTTAAGTCACAATGGCCGACTTCCTGTTAGGTTTACGCCAAAGCACCAATAGACTTTTTGTTAAATCCTAATATAACAAAAAAGTGCAGCCAATTTCATACTTCTTGTTGAAAAAAGGTCCAATAGGGAGCGTCTTCTTCAAACATTTCAGGAGTCACCGAGGATTTATTTTGCCATGACTGACGAGTGCGAAAGTTCATGAGTTTTTAAGCTTGATAAAGCACCCGAAAATAATAATAAAGAAAACAAATCTTTGCAATATAACAGTGTCCTGCAATGGGCTTGAATTAAAAAATATAAACGTTTTCAATAGGCTGGTCTCGTGTTCCAGAATGACTCCTTCACCACACTGGGGGAGCGTGAGGCGTTGCAGACTTGTAGTTTTATTACCGCAGCTGTTAATGGCTCAGAGTCGTGATGACAGATTGAATCAACTGTGTCGTTTTACAAGCAACCGACAAAAAAAACCTTATTTACGGCTGAACCCGCCACCCTGTGACGAGTCCGGATGTGCAGGTGAGTGTGGAGACACCTTCATCCTTAAAAAACAGATTGAGTCAGGCGAGGTTGGGCGGGACAAAGATAAAATCAGGTGAGGACAACAGAACAAGCAGCTGCAACAGGGTTAAAAAAGGTGTATTGGCGTATTCTTTTTATATATATATATATATATATATATATGTAAGATCTATTTTTTTCTACTTTCATAAACAAAACATATTTTACATCTTTAAGCAAATTCCCACTAAAACTTACGGAGGAGAGAATAGAGATCGACTAGCAGACGGTTAGATTTTCGGGTCGTGTTTACGTGTCGTATAGAGCCAGTGTAAGAGGCATTAATCCGTCTTGGGTGTTGAAATAGAATGTTGTGGCCAGAATCACTAAATTATAAAACCTCTCTTGTTCCAACAGGTCCGAGGAGGCCAACAGGAGTCTCAAATCAAACAGGAGATGTCAATCAAACATACAAAGAAACAGTATTGTGACATTTTTACAACATGTTTCAAGATGTGATTTGACAGCGAACACTGTTCAAACCCGGAGTCTGAGCCCTTTTGGGAACCGGTGTAATGAATTTTAACAGCTGCAGCGTATTATCGGATAGAACGGTCAACATAATTTTAAGATCAGGAATAAGATATTCAATCCTCTGAAGGAAGTTTAAACAAAATAAACATGATAGTTTTAAATATTATGTCCACTCCATTGATTAATTTTCTTCCGCTTATTCTGGACCGGGTCTCTGTGGGCGGCTGGCTAAAAAGGGCATTCCCGATCAGCGCCACGAGGCTTATTTTGATATGATCGATAATCTGCCGATCAGTCTCAGTGTGGCCGAGTCCCTGCCGGTGACACGCATGCGCCGCGCACACACACACACACACCAAGCATGAGCTACCATGCCATTGCTACAACCATCCACCAACTTATAAATCTTTCACCTTGAATGAAAAAAAACGCAAAGATCTTAATTTTTCCCACCAATAAGGCCAAAATAAGCCACGGAGGATCAAAACCCCGGAAACGTTCGGGACAACAAACTTAATCAGACACTACAAAATGACAAACCCTGAGGAACAAGCCGAGTTTCAAGAAACTAACGTTGCCAAGGTGGCTGAAGCCAGCAAGAACGCAGAACTGTTTGTAAGTTTGTATGTTTCCAATAAGAGTTTAAAAGTTTCAAGGAAAAACTTGATTTTAAAACTTTAAAGAAAACATATCTGAATCCGCCGGTCAGATTTAATGAAATTTTTGGTGTATCACATTTCACGTCCATTTAATTATCAATCTATCCATACTTAATGTATTTACTTTTATTGGATCAAATATACCTCAAATTTATTATTACACAATTTCATTGTATGCTTATTTTGTTACCCATGCTACTGTTATATAGGGATTCCATTAATCAGAATCTAATCTATTTTCCATTTCTATCTATCTATTTCTCTTCTTCATTTCTTTAAATCTATTTAGCCTCATATACGTTATTGCACTATATTTGGATTATCTTACTCTAAAACATGCATTTACCAAAGTATAACTATATAACTACCAATCTATCTATATACGTAATTTTTTTTATTTGGTCGATTTAACTCTCATTGGTTACTGCACTAGTTCACTGTAATTTTACTTTTTCTTTCTCAGCCACTGTAAAAAAAAAAGGAATTCCCCATATTTGGGATATTTCTCTACTTCCTATTGCTTTTCTTACATCTTTGGAGTTATTTCTACTTAATTGCATTCCTTTTAAAATAGAGAGAGAGAGAGAGAGAGAGAGAGAGAGAGAGAGAGAGAGAGAGAGAGAGAGAGAGAGAGAGAGAGAGAGAGAGAGAGAGAGAGAGAGAGAGAGAGAGTCTCTATGGGGAAAATTACATGTTGCAGCAGCTCAAGAACATAACAAATGTGACAGTGGTAGTAAACAAAAAGAGAAAATGCAATTGAATATAAATAGATATACGCATTTGGCTGTCATACGGGAAAAATTTGTGATTAAGTCTATTAATCTATCTGACACTTGTGCGTCTTTTTATTTTATTTTATATATTTGAAATAATTATTTATATTTTAAACTCTTTCGAGTAACAAGATAAAACACAAGAGGTTAAAACAGAACTTTGTGCCAAAAACAGACATTATATTTATCGAATTCATCTTATTTCAATTATCTACAGTTTTAATTTGACCTGTAATAGATCCATAATAATATAATAATTAATAATTTTGTACTCAGTGGCTCTAATATAGGAATTTTCCAAGTTAGGATTTTATCCATTTCCCACTGCTTTCACTCACATGAATTATTTTATCTCCCTAAGCCCAAAGGGAAATTAAAAGTATGTTTTTTCTATATCAATCATTTTGCAGTACCACAGGTAAAATTTGTGTTATATATATAAAACCTATAGTATATTTAAAACCTTTTTAAAACTACCTGACAAAACAGAATAAGTGGTAGTAAAAGCACTTTAACGCGGAATAAATTCATAACAACAACTAAAAAAAATTAATTTATCTCAATTTAAGTTTTTAATATGACCTGCAAAGGTTTTATAATACATATATATATATAATATAACAATATTATCACTTTTTAAGAATTTGTCCGGGCAGTAATAGTTTTGTAATAATAATATATTGATAAATAGTTTATTGACAGTGCAATAAGTTTTATAATAATATATTCTTGAATGGTGTATTGACTGTTTGTGCTGTAAAGGCTATATTTTAGTAAAGTATTGATAGTTTGGTCAGTAACAGTTTTAAAATAATACAATTTTTAGTAGTATCTTGGCTATTTCGTAGATGCTAACTCTGCTAGCTGCTATTTTATCTAAAGTTAATGTTATTACACCAGGCTTGTTCAGCTAGCAGGCTTTGTTGGATTGGCTCACTTAGCGGTAGATTATAATGATAAAAGGTTCATTCAACACACAAGCAGATGTTCTGTGTTAAATACAGACACTTTTTGGGTCTTTATTTAGTGGGAGGAAGCGTCATTTGCAGGCTAATTTGTATGCCGACGAACAATAACCTCTGGCTGCTGGCTAATCAGTGATGCTAATGAGCTAACGGGATCACAGCTAGTCTTAGCCTCATGCTAACTAGCAGCTAGCGCCAGACACAAATTAGGCGATAATCTGTTATTTCTTGAAGTAGAATCGCGGAAAACGACCCGTTAGAAGATGAACTGTGAGTTTTTAAGTTAGTAAAATCACATATCTGACCTTAATTAGTGGTTAAATAGCCTTGTTGATGCCGTCAATCCCGGAATATTCCCCTGTTTTAATCCATCAGAAAATCGGTTCCGTCCATAAAAGCGTCCGCTAGAATCTAATCCGAGACATGAGAGCGTCGGAGAAGCTCCTATTCCTGGGTTTACCTCACTTTCCGTCCTGTTCCGACCCCCGAGCAGAGCAGGGTGTCCCTCTCCCCTCTTTGTTCTGTAATCCAGTAAAATTGAAACTCATTCGCCTCCTGCTAATCCCAGCCCGACGCAACGGAGGCGGCCATTGGCTGCGGTGCTCCCAGATTAGGCTCCGGGGGGAAACACGGGAAACTCACGTACACTGCTGCTCACACACTGCAGCACGCACGCAGGGAAACGCACTGGGACACACAAACGCACACACCTGGAGGCAAAGGTGCAAGACAAACACAGGGACACACCTACAATGCTGCACAAACACAAGTACACGCGCCCACGCACACACGCACTGCTTCACAAGTACACACACACATATACGCACTGCTGCACACACAGGAAGCCCTCACGCACGCACTGCTTCACGCGTAAAGGGACACACACATACACACTTCTGCACACACAGGAAGAGACACTCGTAAACACAAGGAGTCATGGACACACTTACTTGGAGACAGGGAGACACACACCCTTATACGGAGATACAATGCATTACACACAGGGAAACACACACTGGAAGAAAAGGAGACACACGCAAACACACAGGTCGTCAGGGACACATTCAGGGAGACTCACTCACACACTGATGTGCACAAACATGGTGATAGACACACACCCTGTGTCTCCCAGTGAAAAACACACACACACACAGGGACGCACAGACACATTTACACAAAGCTGCATACACACATATGGAGCAGGGCTAGACACATACACACAGTGCTGTGCACAATAAGGACACAAACAAACTTCTGTACAAACAAGTACACAGGGACGCACACACACACATAAACATGTGTGTGTCTGGATTATTTATAGGATTGAGTTTAAAATAGCTGTTTAATATGGGTTAAAGTTCACATCCTATGACAAACAGTTCTGGTAAATATAATCCTAATCCACTAATTGACTATAATCTAGTTAGTTCAATTTATAGTAAAGAGAAAAAATTTGTTTCTGCCCTCAAACTTTTTGCACGTTTTTTAAGAAAGTTTCTACACATTTCTATAAATCTTCCGTTTTTACCACGTCTGTAAAAGTAATAATTATAATCATGTGTATTTAATATCATGTTGGCCAGGAAAGGCAGAATAAGTCGTCACAGAAATCAAATGAATGGATGAATGATCGCAAAAAAATAGCCGTAGCATAGGATATAGTTCAGAAGCTATTAGTTATAAAAAAAAATAAACCTAATCCATGGCATCAATGATCTGTTTAGTCTCAATTATTATTAGTATTATAATAATAATGATAATGATTTATATAGCTTTCATCGATCCAAAGCAAGCTTAACATAGAAGGAGACATCAAAATGTAACTTAAAGGGGCGTGTTTGTCAGATGGCAGAGTTAGGTGGCGTTGTAGGCCGTCGTTAACAGGTGGTGTCGGAGGAGTTTTTTGATTGGCCATGCTTGGTACCCAGGACAGGACTCCATTGCTCAAGTCGAAGCGGGAGGTTATGAAGGCGGTAAAAGGAAAGGCGGTGAGGGAAAGCTGTGTGTCATCAGCGTAAAAGTGGAGACTGAGACCGTGTTGGCGGAGGACCTGGCCAAGGACATCAGGATCTTTTCAGGACGCCTCTTTCTGGAGGTTTTCCAGGCAAATCCAGCTGGAAGTGGGAGGAGAACCCGGGGTAGACCCAGAAATCTAGATTAACTGTGATCAGCAGGAGAAAAAGGATGGATGGGTTATAATGTTTTGGCTGTTTGCGTCCTTCATTCGTCAGAAATGGCGCCACTAACAGGTTCTCAGCAGAACAAAGGCCGGTTGGTGCAAAAGTCCTTATTCTTTTATCCCTATCAGGTCTGAATTTAGTGAAATCATAAAGAAACAGGAAACTGGGTCAGAACCCAGGATACAGACCACCAGAGAACTGCAGCCGACCTCTCCGTTGATGATCTGAGGCCTAAAGTTTCAGGAGTGGGACATTAAAGCAGCTTCCTGTTGTCAGTATTTGGAGGGTGAATGTATAAAAGACGTCCACAGATCGCAACGGCCGGTTTTATCCAGGCCTGTTTTTTTTCTACATCTCCGGTTCTGGTAAAGAAACTGATCTTTGGTTGTGGGTGAAATGAGATCTGTGCCCTACTCCTCAAAAACAAACATCCAGTGACATCAGAGCGAGAGAGAGGGAGAGAGAGAGAGAAAGAGAGAGAGAGAGAGGGAGAAATGAAACACCAGCGACCCTCGTTGTTTATATTTAATGGGTCAACCTGCAGCGGTGATTCTGAAAGGTCTCATCCGGTCCTAACTGTCCCGCAACAGGAAGTCCAAACGGTATCTGGAAGACTTACAGCATAACATCTTGGGGGAAGGAAACCATCACAGGTCCAAGAATGAAATGTTTCAGGGACTTTGGTCCAACAAGAATCTAATTCTTTAAGACCTGATCGGACTAAAAGTATTCAGCGTACAAAAAAAACCAAACCTTGGTTTGGACTTTCAGCTTTGCCCCGATGACGGGTCCTGATTTTAACACGATCTGGTGGTTGCTGTGACATTTTCTGCGTCTGACCCAATAAGGAGGTTAAACAACAGACGATAACGGCGAGGACACAAACACACACGAGTGGACGCAGTGATGTCACTGATAGGAGCCACGACTGTTTTTCTGTAAAGTACAAAACGTGGCGCCGTTGGCAAAGAAACTTAAGCTGATTTCAAAATTTAGTCGCATTTAGCGCTAAAAGTTAAATCTAAATGTTAAATAAAACTTAAATGACGAATCTGAGTCTTAAATCTAAATCTTAAATGTGTAAATCTAAATGTTAGATCTAAATCTAAATGTTAAATCTAAATGTTAAATCTAAATGTTAAATCTAAATGTTAAATAAAACATAAATGACGAATCTGAGTCTTAAATCTAAATCTTAAATGTGTAAATCTAAATGTTAGATCTAGATCTAAATGTTAAATCTAAATGTTAAATCTAAATGTTAATTAAAACTTAAATGATGAATCTGAGTCTTAAATCTAAATCTTAAATGTGTAAATCTAAATGTTTGATCTAAATCTAAATGTTGAACCTTAGATTTAAATTAAACGTAAATGTTAAATGTAAATCTAAACATTAAGGCTGAATGTTAAATTAAACTTAGATGGTAAATCAAAATGTAAATGTTAAATCAAAAATTTAAAGGTTGAACCTAAACGTTAAATTAACTTCTCAAACATGGCGGACAAAAACTTTTTGGCTTTTTTAGGGGGGGAATTTGTAGAATTTGTAAACTTTCAGATTCAATATTTAGATTTATCATTTAGGGGCACCTAAATGTAACAAAATGATGAAAAACATCGCTAATGCTAAGTGTGGATTCCAGGTCCATCAACGTCAGTGTCTGATGATTTGAACTGAATGAATAATCGGGGTCAAACATGTCTCTTATTGGAAATGTAACATTCAAGGAGTTCCTCAGGGCTTTGTTGTCGTTACTCTGCTGTTCGGGTCTCTTTCATAGTAGTAGATCGTAGAAGGGTTTCGTAAGTCGCTAGAATCCGTAGACTCTCTTCTTCCACATACAAGACGGCGAAACTGAAAAGGCCGCTAACATTTGTTGGAATCAGAAGGACGGACAAAAACTTTTAGACACGTTTTCTTTATGTTTGTCTACTGTTTTATTCAAATATTCCACTGCTCCTTTCATGTCAAGCAACAGAACAATTCATCCACATGAGTAAAGTTTTCTTTTGAGTTCGTCGTCAGGAAGCCGAGATTGTTCTTTACATTTTCATATACAACACTTGGGTCTTTTGTTTCTTGGCGGTACCTTCAATGTCAGGACGGAAAAAGATTGACCTCTGACCTCAGAGGGTCAACGTTACCTGCGGTCTCAGAAGGAGTCTTCTGATTGGCCCAAAAGGTCATGCTAATGTTAACCTGGAGAGATGCTAATGTGTTAGCAAGGTATGCAACAAGGGTGTTTCTCTTGGTCATCGATGCTGAACACCTAACCTGGTCCAGAGGAGGTAAAGGTCAGAGGTCGAACTCATCTATAGACAGCGCGGTTGTGTCATGTACTCATTTCCTGTTGATATTCTCTCTGAGTGATATTTGCTATATGTAACCGATGCTAACCAGCTGAGACGTTCGTCAAGACCGTCACTTATCCGAAATATGGAAAAACATACAGCACTTAGCCGTCTGTGACTGCATGTTAGCTGTCATCAGCTGTCTGTGAGTGTATAGTAGCTGTCGTCCGTTAGCTGTCATATATTAGCTGTTTATGAGTGCGTGTTAGCTGCAATCCATATATTCCAGTAAGACAGCTTTTTGTTGGGTGTCATTTCAGTTTTTGTAAGTTTATATGTGACTGTTTGGGACTGTATGCTAGTTGTTTGTTATCTGCCAAGGACATTGTGCTAGCTATTAACTGTAAAAAATGATGACGCCTGTCCTGCCCACATATCTGCGGGACAGTGTAAACTATGAGCCGTCTGTCACTGTGTGTTGGCTGTCTGTCACTGTTTGTTAGTTGTCTAGCATGTATGTGAGCAGCTGCTGGTTAGCTGTATGGTTCTTGACTGTGTGTTAGCTGTTGTTCAATGGGATTTCCACATCACCTTGATTTTGGGACAGTGGTCGCTGGACTGTTATCTGTCTGCTGCTGTTTGGTATCTGTTAACTGTTTGTCAGCAGTCTGACTATTTGTTAGCTATGTGTGTTAGCTTTCCCTTTCTGTGTGCTAGCTGATGTTTGTTAGCTGTCTGAATGTGCTAGCTGTTTGTGACTGTGTTAGCTGTTGTACCTTAGCTGTATGTGACCATGAATTAACGGATTTTTGTTAGTTGATCTCTGACTGTGTGTTAGCCGTCTGTTAGCCGTCTGTTAGCCGTCTGTTAGCCGTCCGCTTTCATTGCCCCACCCGTTAAGCATATCTTTTTTTGCGTAGAAGGGTTTAATACTTGAGTTACGGTCACACGGTACCGTTTCTCTCTTCAGGTATCAGTTAAGGTGACAGTCGCTCCGCCTGAGACACTCAGGAAGATCATTCCAAGGTAAACAATAACAATAAATAAAACGATAAAAGTGATCCAGACTCTTCTTCACGCCGTCGTCCATCGGCCATCTTTCCTCCCTGATCAGGATCCGGGCCTTCCCCAGAGTTCCCTCTGACTGGAGTGAAGTGTCAGTAGAGGTCGTGGGAGTCGTACCGATGACATGTCTTCATGTCCGTGTGTTGTTTATATTTTCTTGAAGCGGTCTTTGTGATTGGCTAATAGGTAAACATAAATACGCTCCAGATAGAGGTTTTGGTTTTAGTGTGAGACGTTGTTCAGGCGTCCGTCCAGACGGGGAGGAAGCCTCTGGAACCTCGTCAGCCTCGTCGCTCCTGCTCACATCAGTGCTGCTCCTGGAAAAACACAAACAGGAAGTCTTGAGAATAACAACAACAATGTACAAAAACTTTAATTACTGTAATTATTTTGCGCTTAATTGACTCAAAAACAAAAAAACAACAACAGAAGTTTGTTTACAGTTTACCATTCACTACTACGATCAACTTTTATACTTTTAACATTTATACTTATACCTTCATCTTTTATACTTGTTTACTTTTATACTACTACAGGATTCTTTCGTACTTTCAATATTTTTTACCTTTATACTATAAACTTCGTCTTTTATACTTGTTTACCTTTATAACCCTAACCCTTATACTACTACCTTCTTCTTTTATGCTTCATACTTTTTACCTTTACACTACTACCATCTTCTTTTATGCTTCACACTTTTTACCTTTACACTACTACCTTCTTCTTTTATGCTTCATACTTATTACCTTTACACTACTACCTTCTTCTTTTATGCTTCACACTTTTTACCTTTACACTACTACCTTCTTCTTTTATGCTTCATACTTATTACCTTTACACTACTACCTTCTTCTTTTATGCTTCACACTTTTTACCTTTACACTACTACCTTCTTCTTATATGCTTCATACTTTTTACCTTTACACTACTACCTTCTTCTTTTATGCTTCATACTTTTTACCTTTACACTACTACCTTCTTCTTATATGCTTCATACTTTTTACCTTTACACTACTACCTTCTTCTTTTATGCTTCATACTTTTTACCTTTACACTACTACCTTCTCCTTTTATGCTTCATAATTTTTACCCTTACACTACTACCTTCAACTACTTTTGTACTTTTAACTTTCATAATATGACTTTGAGCTCTTATACATGTACTACCTTCATACTTAAACTAGTATATACTTAAAACATATACTACTATTGTTTAGTTTCATACTTTTATACTCCAATATTGTACTTTTACACCATTACTTTTAATATAAACCCTTTTTTTTGCTGTTACTTTCTTACTTTTAACCCTCATACTACATTTCAGAGTTTCCACTTTTTTTCACTTGTACTCGATTAAAGACCTGACGTAAGTATTACATAAGTACTTCTACTTTTACTAGAGTCATTTTTCTAGCGTGTACTTGTACTCGAGTAAAAAGGACACCGACCTCTCGAGGAGCGTCCGACTCCTGATGATGAATCCCGTTGGCTGAGTTTCCACCATGCACCTGAAAAACATCAGAAAAACATCGTAAACTCGGAAAAAAGAAAATGTCAGTCTATCAGAATTTTTTGGGAGATTCCCGGTTCCATCTCCTTCTTGATTGGATCCATGCATTATGTGTCAGACTTACCGGACTTTTATCCGGATGCCTCCTCATGGCCTGGACCAGCTGGTCCACCTGCTGGTTGTGCTCCAAGGCGTTCCTCAGGGCGTCCTCGGTGCTGAGCAGCCGCTGACGGAGGCGGTTCATCTCTGAGTCCAGGGCCGACGGGTCCAGCATGGAGTGGCGCCGGTGGTCGGGCGAAGACCTTTCACGACCCTGAATCACAAATGTCATGGAATGACGTGTACGATAAACATCCGACATTCGTGTCAACACGTATTTATATCGTCAAACGTGATAGATTTCCTCTCAGGGATCTAGGAACAGATTCCAAAGGGTCCAAAACATTATGACCCAAACAAGAGGGTCCAAACATTATGACCCAAACAAGAGGGTCCACACATTATGACCCAAACAAGAGGGTCCACACATTATGACCCAAACAAGAGGTTTCAAACATTATGACCCAAACAAGAGGGTCCAAAACATTATGACCCAAACAAGAGGGTCCAGACATTATGACCCAAACAAGAGGGTCCAAAACATTATGACCCAAACAAGAGGGTCCAAACATTAATAAAAAGTCCTAGCAAGGAAACATTCCAGTATGATGTTAAAAAGTCCTAATAATACTAACAATAAGTCGTAATATTACATGAAAAAAGTCCTAGTATTTAAAAAAGTCCTGACATTACTAAAGAAAAGTGCCGATATAACGAAACAAATATCTTATATTCCAAGAAAAGGTGCAAATATTATAATAAATGTCATAATATGGAGGAGTGCCGTAAAATAAGGATAATAAATCATAATATTACAAGTAAAAGTTCCGGTATAATGATTTAAAAAGTTCCTAATATAACAGGTTCCAATATATAATGTGTAAAGTCCCAATGTTATGATAAACAAAAGTCCCAACATTACAACAAAAAGTCCTGATATCATGAAACATAGTTTTAATTTTACAAGAAAAGTCCAAATATTATGATTAAAAAGTCCAAATACTGCATGAAATGTTTTAATATTACAAGAAAAAGTCTGAAAGTGACAGAAAATAATCCCAGTGATGTCATCAGTGTGGTGATGTCATCAGTGTGGTGATGTCACCAAGGTTATATTCAGCTTTGGCCGGTTTAGCGTAAACTGTTGGAACTATGGCCTTTAATTAATTCATTAATTATGCCCTCACCAGCAGGAGAAGTTTCTCACGCAGCGTCTTGATGTCATCCTGGAGTTTCTGCTCCTTCACCTTCCACTCGGCCTTGTGAACCTCCCGGTTCAGGTCTTTCTCCATGTCCCGCGAGTGGCGGTGAGACTCCAGCAGCAAAACCCTCAGTTCATTCAGACTCCTGGAGGAAAGAAAACAGAAAGAAAGTCATTGAGATTTCAGCACCCATGGTTAGATGGGGTTAGACACCAAACAGGAAGTGTTTTGTTGGACACAGGAAGTCCATTTGAATCCACAAGTAAGCTCAAATTCAAACAACGATGGTAAAGACACAACTACAACCGTGCTAAAAATGCAAAATCTGCAATATTCATGAAAAATCTCACCTCAGATTTGATTTTTGAGAAACATTTTTTTTGTAAATACTTGTAAGAAGAAAGCGATGAGGCCTTAAAACAACCTCATGAAAACTCGTCTTCATACCTCTCCTTCTTCAGCAGCTCCTGGCTGATGTGGACCAGCTGCCCAGATGCATCATGGGACTTCTTGGTCATGGATTCAAGTTCCGCCTCCATACGAATCCTCTCCTTGGCGAAGGCTTCAGCCTTCTTTTCTCCGGAGCGAACTTTGGCCTCCAGAGCTGGTGTACGAGAAAGAAAAGAACAAGTTTAAACAAGACAAGATTAAAAATTCAGGATGTTTAAGGACATTTTAAAACCAACATAAGGAAACTTACTGGAAGAAAAAGTCTTAATAATGGGAATAAAGTTGTATTTTTCTACAAAATGCCTAATTTAAAACCAAGAAGTCATAGTTTTATGAGGAAAAAGTTCTATTATTATAATAAAATATCCTAATATTACAAGAAAAAGTCCAACTAATAAAATAGAATATCTTAACGTTATGAGAAAAAGACTTAATAAATGGGAATAAAGTTGTACTCTGACTAGAAAAAGTCCCGATATATTGAGAAAATATCCTAATATTACAAGAAGAGTCCTGAAATTGCGTGAAAAAGTCATAATATAACAAAAAACATGTGATAATATCACTAGAAAAAGTTCTTATACATTGAGAGGAAGTCGTTGTGTTCCGAGAAAAAAGTCCTCGTATAATGAGAAAATATCCTATTGCAAGAAAAAGTCTTAATAATGGGAATAAAGTTGTATTTCTACAAGAAGGCCAAATATAACGATGAAAAGTCACGGCGATATGAGGAAAAAGTTCTATTATTATGAGAAAATATCTTATTAATACAAGAAAAAAGTCGAAAACGTCTCATCTCTGGTGCTCTTTACCCGATCTTCATCGCGCCGCTCATCATCTTCACACCTGTCTAGCTGCTGCGGCTCCACAGAGGTAGAAAATAAATTTTCGTCCTAACATTCGAATGAAAGGAGCTCATATGAGGAGAAAAAGTTTGGGAGGAGGTGACATTCACGGGCCTGTTGTCTGAAACAGTTAAATAAAGTTTTGACTTCCTGAAATCAAAGAATCAAACAGCTTTTTTCCTCTCTATACATCAATTATTCAACATCGCCTCTTCAAAGTGTGTCATTTTATGTTCTGACGTGACAGATCGTCAAAAATGGAGCTAGTGCTGCGACGATCAAAGAAGGCACCGATGAAGACGAGGACGAATCACCGCGACGCGACCGCAGAGTCAGACGTGTGGAGATTAAAAATGTAAAACTCCAGATTAAGTGGGGGTGGGGGAGGGGCTTCTGAGAGCGCCACAGGTCGGTCTAACCTCCGCGTTGTCTTTAGAGGTGAAAGTTCAAACACAAGTACAGACAGAGATGAAGTTTTGAGGAAGAGGAAGCAGAGCTGAGAGAAGGTCAGCGACTCTCACCGGCTATCTGAGATTTGAGGGCTTCGACCTGACCCGACAGAGTGGAGACCTCCTTCTCCCTCTTCATCAGCTTCTCCATCACTTCTGCATAGAAACAGAACGGGAGATTCAAGAAAAACAGAATTAAGAGATTTAGGCTCGTTCACCAAAACAGATAGAAATGAACTTTATTCAACAGAGAGAGAAAAATATTTAGTGTTTAATCGAACAAAATGAATAATTATATTCAACAATAATCATATGATGACGACAATACGGTGATAATGTTATGAAAGTCAAAATAAGACGGAGTTCCGTTGAAAGTTTGCAATAAAAATGTACGAATATTATAAGAAAAGTTAAAAAAAATTTTAAGAATTTTACAAAATAACCCAAATACTATGATAAAAAATTGTGTTTCATAATTATTATGTAGGATAAAGTTGCAATTATATTTAAAAAAAAAAATCACAATAATGTGAATAAAGTCATAATATTTTGAGAATAATGTCGTAAAATATTTTTTTTTTTATAAAAACACGAGACTTAAGCACCGATTTTACAGAAAAATATTTTACGTATTAAGGGGAAAGTTTAAATTATGAGCAATAAGATTTGATTCAAAAAAAAAGTTTAAATAATATGAAAATAAAGTCGTAATGTCATAAATAAGTCTGAATATTAAGAGGAAAAAGTCATGATGTGAGAATTAAGTGATAAAGGTGACAAAATGCATTTTATGAGAAAATGTATGAATAATAATGAAATATTCAAAATATTACAAGAATGAGAAAAAAAAAATATAACGAAAAAGAGTTGAAATGTAAAAAATAGTCCAAATATTAAATCCAATAGTCAGAATAGTATTAGAATAGTGTCGTTTTTTTTTTAAAAAGCCAAAAAAAGAAACTGAGCTCAAGAAAAATATATCACATATTAAGTGGAAAATTTCACAATATCAGAAATAAGATATAATTAAAAAAAATTTTAAAAAATTAAAAAAGAAGAAAAAAAGGTTTAAATAATTATATGAAAATTAAGTTGTAACTTTATAAAGTGTGAAAATTAAGAGAAAAAGTCATGAAATGAGAAATAAGTAATAAAGGTGACAAAATGCTTTTTTATGAGAAAAGTTATGAATAATATGGAAATATTCAAATATTACAAGAATGAGAAAAAAAAAAAATATGACGAAAAAATTGTCCAAATATTAAATCAAATAGTCTTTATAGCATGAGAATAGTGTCGATATTTTAATAATAGTATTATGAATAAGAGTTGTAATTACGGCAAAAGTCCAAATACGAGAAAAAGTCATAATAATATAAGAACAAAGTGAAAATAACGTGAATACCTTCCATGTTCTGCTTGAGCTTCTTCTTCTCTTCTGAAATCTCATTGTCCGCAATCACCTGAAAAACATCAGGTCAGAAGAGGTCAGCCCACAGGAAATGACATCACAGGAGAGAAGTGTGTGACAGGTCCGCGGTCGCTCACGTTTGCATCATGGGAGGTGTAGCGGTCGGCCTGCAGTTGGTTCGCCGTCACCCTCAGCTTCTCCTCCAGCCTCTGGATCTCCTCCCGGCTCTCGGCCGCGGCCTTCTGCAGAGCCTGGTAGTCCGTCGTCTTCTTCTCCGACAGGTCCAGCCTCTCTCTCAGCTCCGCCGCCATCTTCTCCCGCTCCGCCTGCAGCTTCTCCATCTCGGCCAGCCTCCGCTCCGCCTTCTGGAGCTTCTCGGTTTGCTCCTCCAGCGCCAGCCCGCTGACGTCGCTCCTCCACGCGTGGCTCCCTTCAGCCTGCTGGTCCTTGAGCTCCTGCAGACGAGAAGAGAGGTCCTCGCGCTCCTTCCTCAGGACGGCGGCTTCGATCTTGTGTTTGGCCTTCAGGTTCTCTGTCTCCAGCTGGTGCTCCATCTTCAGGGCCTCCAGAGTCGCCCTCAGCTCCTGGTAGTCCTGCTCCGGACCCGGCGCCGCCGCTTGATCTCCGCTCAGGGAGGCCTTCAGGTCCTCCAGGGACCGCTGGTGGTCGCCCACCAGAGAGTCGAACTTGGCCTGCAGAGAGACGGGAGAAGAATCAGAGACGTTTTTATGGACTTACCTCCATTGTTTCAGAAGAATGTGAAGGTGTGGAGATTGAGTTACGTTACAAAGTTACTTTATAAAATGTAAAACAAATATATATATTTATCAAAATGACCAAAAACATATTTTCTGTATCCTTATTTCTTTTTTTAAAAATATTAAGTATTTTGATTTTTGATGGTATAAAAATCTTTGCTTTCAATTATCTCCAAAAAAATTGAATTATTAAAAACTATTTAATCTCCTGTATTTCTATCATTATTATTTATGCCTCATTTTAAAACGATTACTGCATTTTAGTTTTTATTGTTTTTTACCAGAAAGAGAAGATTTTCCACCGCCAGGAGCACAAATACCTTCCAGGTGTCCATCATCTCCATGTTCTCTTTCCCCGCCTGTTGGACCTTCTGCTTGATCTCACTGATCTCCCGGTTCTTGTTCTCCACCGTCGCCTTCAGAGACTCCACCTCCCGCCGGCTCGCCGCCAACGCCGTCTCGTACCTCTCCTTCAGCTCGCTGCTCTCCTTGAAGTGGTCCCGGCCCGCCGACACCAGCTGCTCCCGCAGGAGGACCGTCTCCGTCTGGGCTTCGCCGTCGTGCTGGATCTCCGGGTCGGATCCTCTGAGCTGAGTCTGCAGGTTCTGGATCTCGGCCCTCCTCAGGGTGAGGTCCTCCTCCAGCTGCATGATGCGACTCTGCTCCTCCACCGTGGTTTGCTGATGGGGGAAGAAGATCCGTCAGGTTTCTGATGACCCACAGATCTCAGCCTCTGAGACGGCGGGAGGCGGACTTTTAGAAACCGAGAAGAAGTCAGGAAGTTCTGGCAAACAGCTGGTGCATTCCAGGAAACATACAGCACCCATGGATCACATGATGTAAGCGGACGGTGACAAATTGTGCAGCATTTCAGCTTAAAAACACGACGAGTCAGCAGATACAACAAAATCTCCCCAAAATGTTCAAATGTTATTTTGATTTAGTTTCAAAGACGTATTCCTGTTCAATTATTATAGTAACTAATAACTAATGTCTCAAAATACTTTTATACGACTTAAAGATGCAGTCTGTAAAGTTCAGGGGGCATGGAATGTAATATTCTCAATGAAGAACCTCTTCCTGGTGACTAAGTTGAAGCAACACCAACTAATTATGTTGGACCTAATTCAAATAATTAAGTTGAATCAACTCCTTTAAATAAAGTTGGAATAATTTGAAGAATCTAAGTTGAATCAACTCCTTTAAATAAAGTTGGAATAATTTGAAGAATCTAAGTTGAATCAACTCCTTTAAATAAAGTTGGAAAAATTTGAAGAATCTAAGTTGAATCAACTCCTTTAAATAAAGTTGGAATAATTTCAAGTAGCTATGTTGAATCAACTCCTTTAAATAAAGTTGAGTCTAGTCAAAGTGACAAAGTTGAATCAACTAAATTAAATAAAGTTGAACCTCGGCCTAATTATAATGTTGATCAACCCTTATTTATTACATTGGGCCTAAACAAAGTCACTAAATTGAATCAACTTATTTAAATAAAGTTTTACCTTACACAGGTTATTACATCGAACCAACTTCATTAAATAAAGTTGGACATAATCTTAGTAAATAAATCTATTTAAACTTGTATTTACACTAACATAATTACGTAAAACTGAAAGAAACTCCTTTAATCATGTTGAAATAGTTTTCTTGATTTGTTGATTTTTTTGAGTGTATAAAATCAAATCTTGATTCAAAACTCGTGTTTTCTGTTTTGCTGCCGGTTCTGCCGAAAATAAAGTGTATGAAGATTCTATTGACCCGAATAACAGAGTCGGGAGATAATTCTGTGTGTGAGGAATCACGTAAACTTTAGCTCATATTTAAAACATGTTTTTTCTGGTTCAGCTTTAAACCCTTTCATCTTTTTTTCCCTGGAGGCCAGAACTGATGATTCAGCGAAGACCATGACGTCCAAACAGAACCCTGGACTCTGCCGTCGCCTCGTTAAGGCCATAATTTAGAACTTTATTTAAAGCAACGCGTGTAAAATGAAAGGTGTTGTTGACTGAAGGAGCATCAATGTGTCACCGTCTGAAACAGGAAGTGCAGCCATTCTCTCATCGTCTACAAGCAGCCAGGCAAAAAACGATGAAGCAAACGTCGCCGCCCTCCGGCCAGATATATAAAAACAGAGCTACAGAGAGGGAGGACCTCGTCACGCCTGAAGATGCCTGAAGAGTAATCAGATTACAGCGCAGAGCAGTAAATAGAGAGTGTTAATGTCCGCAAGAGTGTCCGGAGATAGAAGATCAAAATCTCTCGTCTTCACCTTGGATCTCTTACCCGACCTGACGGACGCCGCCTCGTCAGAAGCTCCTCCCTGCAGGCAGAAGCAGAACTTACTGCGGAGGTTTCAAGATTTCAAGACCCCTCGGATCGGTGGTACTGTTATTACCACTTATTGTTTGAAGTGTTATCATTATTAGATAATAATTACACTTGTTATTCATCCTAATATCATTTTAGATTATTACAGAATCATTATTCCAGTTATGACTCATCAATAAATATCAGATTATACCTTATAAATGTCATTTTATCACATAATTCTGCAGATTATTTGATATTATTATACTTGTTATTACATATTGTGCATCATTTTTCTGCCCTGTAAGTGTTATTTGTCTATTATTGTATGTTTTATTATTTGTATTATCAATGATGATTGTCATTTTTATACTAATATTATTTTATATAATTATAAATATAATACTATGATTAGAAACATTTATAATTGTTTCACATATCCTACACATGTTTTATACAACATACATATTATGTGTTATTATATGTCATAAGCATAATTTGTATTATTTATTACCATTATTTTGCGTTATTGTACTTATATCATATTATTCATATTTATTTTCATGT
This sequence comes from Lophius americanus, assembly GCA_037951165.1. Classification (NCBI taxonomy): domain Eukaryota; kingdom Metazoa; phylum Chordata; class Actinopteri; order Lophiiformes; family Lophiidae; genus Lophius; species Lophius americanus. Next base: position 104,355 of record JBBDHG010000394.1, read on the forward strand.
AGCAAATTATTATATTTTAGGATTATTATTGACTTAATCCTTTTATTATTGCTACTAGTATCGTTCTTGCTGCTCTACGGAGAAAAGAAATGGCGGGCTGTTGTTTTTTTGCCGCCGTTCTGAAAAACTCTCGCGGCGGAATTTTGGATTTTGTCGCTTAAAGTTATTAAAAAAGAAAAATGAAAGAATTCTTCCTTTGTATAAAAACACTATAATTATTTCTAAAACTAATGACTCAGGTATTGCCAGGAGAAGGAGGCGTGGCCTATGGGTCACCTTCCTCTATCTCTACTTTGATTGGATAAATCTGGCGCCACATTCGGGGGCGGGGCGACCCGAACCCGTGCGGCTTTTCAGCAAAGCAGCAAACAGAACCACAAAGCGGCGGCGGTGGCGACAGGCAGAGGGCTGGAGTTTTGTTACCCTCCTCCTCTCCACGTCTCTCTGCAGCGTCTCTGCTCTCGACTGTTCGAGCAGCAGGCTGCGTTCGAGCTGTCGGATGCGGCCGTGTTCCAATTTGGTCTGAGTCTACGGAGAGACAGGGGAAGAGGAGAGGAGGGGGGGTCCGAAGGGGAGAAAGACGATAAAAAGGAGAGCGGGCTCTGACCAGAGGATCTGATGAAGGAGCTGGAGACGAAGATGAGCATCATTTATTATTCAATTCTATGATACTTTAAATTTAAGGTAGCCCAAACTTTGTACTGGTGGGGAAAAAAAATCTGAGTGCACTCATACACAAGGTTTTACGGTAAAATGACGTGATGACGATTAAAAGTCAATCAATTAAATGAGAATAAGAAATAATTTATACTTTTTAGAACATGGGAACGAAATAATTTGATGATAATAATGGTTCAAATATAAACTAAAACAAAAATAATAAGAATAACAATTAGAAAATGATTTATAAAATATAATATCATTTAAATAATAATAATGGTAAATTGCAAAGTAACGCATAATAATTGTAAAATATAATGTTTTGATAATAATGCAGATGATGGGAAATATAATTATATTATATAGAGGGTGATAATGGGATAATTATTAGGCATACATAATTTACCATTAATAACTGAAGAATTTAATAATAACAACTGTATGACTAGAATAATTAAATACATTCATAATAAAATATAGTGACTGAAAAAATAATAAGGGAAAAAATATAGTATAATATAAGATCATAATAAAAAATGCTTCCGCTGAGGATAATGGTACAATTATTATAAAATATTTACTGAATTGAGCGAATAATAATAAAAAACAGCAACTACAATAATAATAATAAAGTTTTTTTTTTTGTGATGCTGAAGATATTCATGTTTAATCATAAATGGAATTTACTATAAAACAATAATAATAAAATAACAATTAGAACATAAAAAGTAATAATAATAATACTGATGATGATGATGATGGCGGCAGTGGACCCTTCCTCCCGCAAACAGCAGGGGAGGGGCAGCAAACACCCTGGAGAAGCTACCACTTTATTTCTATGACATATTATGGACATTATTATCCCTGATTGATTCTCTAGGAGGCGCCATAAACAGCTTTTCCAGATCATCATCCTGTGTGAGGCATTCTAACATCTAGGGGTCGTGACCTTTACGGACAGACAGGATGTTACGGACACGGGTCGCCGGAGTGAATGGTGATCAAATACCTCCAGGTCTCCTTTGGTGATGGATTCTTCCTCCACTCTGAACTGAAGATCCTCCACTTTCCTGGAAAAAAGAGGATTACAGAGTCAAAAATAAAACCAAAGATTAAAGGGACAGTCCGCCTACAAATGTAAAACCAGGCAGGTAAATGCAAAATAAGTCTGCAGGTTAAACAGCCAACACTTTTCATGGGGGAGGGAGGAGGATGTTAAAAATTCCCCTCTGCCAGAGGGTTAAAACATGAAGTAGCTTCTAAAGTATGAAGTAGCTAAATGTCCTGACATAAAGAGGGAAAAAAAAACATCTTCTTTGTTTTAACGTTAAAGGTCCAGTCTGTGAGCGTCAGCGGAATCTCTGTGAATAAAAGGAATATAATATTCCACTACACGGTGCCGATCGGCGGAATGTGCTTGAAAAGGTTTGAGGAAGCCCCGCCCCTCCGGCTTTGAAAGCCGATACAGAGGCGGGGGTGAAATCAGGAGATAATAATAATAATAATAATAATACTACATTTAATTTATAATCGCAACTTTGTTTTACTCTGAAGATCCATAAATATTTTGAGAATCTTTACGGATGTTTAACAAGAGGAAACAAATCCTGACTTAAATTTGGATGAAGTGTTCCTTTAAGACTGTTGGGCGTGACCTCACCGTTTCTCCTCCTCGAGCTGATTGGCCAGTTCCAGCTTGTCTTTCTGCGTGGAGGCCAGCATGGCATGGACCTGCTGCAGGCTGCTGTCGTTCTCCGACACAAACTGGGGACAGCAGAGACAAACTCAGTCACATGACTCTATAAAAGTCATCTGACACTGGATCAGTCACATGACCCTGGATCAGTCACGTCAGTCTGGATCAGTCACATGACCCTGGATCAGTTTCATGACCCTGGATCAGTTTCATGACCCTGGATCAGTCACATGACCCTGGATCAGTCACATCAGTCTGGATCAGTTTCATGACCCTGGATCAGTTTCATGACCCTGGATCAGTTTCATGACCCTGGATCAGTTTCATGACCCTGGATCAGTCACATGACCCTGGATCAGTCACATCAGTCTGGATCAGTTTCATGACCCTGGATCAGTTTCATGACCCTGGATCAGTTTCATGACCCTGGATCAGTTTCATGACTCTGGATCAGTCACATCAGTCTGGATCAGTCACATCAGTCTGGATCAGTCAAATGACCCTGGATCAGTAACATGACCCTGGATCAGTTTCATGACCCTGGATCAGTTTCAAGACCCTGGATCAGTCACATGACCCTGGATCAGTTTCAAGACCCTGGATCAGTCACATGACCCTGGATCAGTTTCAAGACCCTGGATCAGTTACATGACCCTGGATCAGTTTCAAGACCCTGGATCAGTCACATGACCCTGGATCAGTTTCAAGACTCTGGATCATTCACATGAATCTGGATCAGTCACATGACCCCGGATCAGTCACATGACCCTGGATCAGTTTCATGACCCTGGATCAGTTTCAAGACCCTGGATCAGTCACATGACCCTGGATCAGTTTCAAGACCCTGGATCAGTCACATGACCCTGGATCAGTTTCAAGACCCTGGATCAGTTACATGACCCTGGATCAGTTTCAAGACCCTGGATCAGTCACATGACCCTGGATCAGTTTCAAGACTCTGGATCATTCACATGAATCTGGATCAGTCACATGACCCCGGATCAGTCACATGACCCTGGATCAGTCACATGACCCTGGATCAGTCACATCAGTCTGGATCAGTTTCATGACCCTGGATCAGTTTCATGACCCTGGATCAGTTTCATGACCCTGGATCAGTTTCATGACTCTGGATCAGTCACATCAGTCTGGATCAGTCACATCAGTCTGGATCAGTCAAATGACCCTGGATCAGTAACATGACCCTGGATCAGTTTCATGACTCTGGATCATTCACATGAATCTGGAGCAGTCACATGACCCTGGATCAGTTTCATGACCCTGGATCAGTTTCAAGACCCTGGATCAGTCACATGACCCTGGATCAGTTTCAAGACCCTGGATCAGTCACATGACCCTGGATCAGTTTCAAGACCCTGGATCAGTTACATGACCCTGGATCAGTTTCAAGACCCTGGATCAGTCACATGACCCTGGATCAGTTTCAAGACTCTGGATCATTCACATGAATCTGGATCAGTCACATGACCCCGGATCAGTCACATGACCCTGGATCAGTTTCATGACCCTGGATCAGTTTCAAGACCCTGGATCAGTCACATGACCCTGGATCAGTTTCAAGACCCTGGATCAGTCACATGACCCTGGATCAGTTTCAAGACCCTGGATCAGTTACATGACCCTGGATCAGTTTCAAGACCCTGGATCAGTCACATGACCCTGGATCAGTTTCAAGACTCTGGATCATTCACATGAATCTGGATCAGTCACATGACCCCGGATCAGTCACATGACCCTGGATCAGTCACATGACCCCGGCTCCGGCTCCTACCTGCAGGTGCTGCGTCTTGACGATGCTCAGCTCCTTCTCCACCTCACAGATGTGGGTGGTGGCCTTGGCCATGTCGGCGCGCTCCATGTCCCTCTCGGCCAGCAGCTGCTCGATGTGCTGCTGCTTCTCCTTCAGCGCCTCCTGCAGCGCCGTGGTACCGGAGATCTTACGGGCGTAACGGGACGACGTCTCCGTCAGCTGGAGAAGGAGAAAAAAAGATGACGACCACCTTTAACGTCAGAAAATGTGTTTGATGGTCACATGGAAACAGTTTTTATGGCCTTGACTCACCTTCTAGAATGTAGTTCTAGATTCTAGAAGGTGAGATTCTGAGGGATCTAGATTCTAGATCCACAGCATTAGATCTGGTCATTTTATGCATTTTCTTTTTTCAGAGAGAAGCAACTTTAAAACTTCTGTCACTCCAATTCAGTGCAAATGTGCAGAACAATCAAATGTCAGGACATAATTATTATTATTATTATTATTATTATATTAAAATGTCAGAATCATCAACCAATAATGTCCGAAAATCATAAACATGATGGTGGAGGATCTCATTTGTGAATTTAAGGAAATAACCGACTATAACCGGTTATTTGAGAATTATTGAAAGTGTGAAGTTTTTTCTAATGAAGTATTAATAAAATAAAAAGTAATAAGTGATAAAATATTGAGAAACATCAGATATGTATCCGATTCAGGACCACTTATGAAAGTGGCGTCTGATTTGAAAGAAAATCGGATTTGTGCTGTTCAGACTGTCTTTGGCCTGTAGTGTGATAATAATAGAAGAATAATATATTTAATTTATAATGCACTTTACATCTGGATCAAGTGTGAACGTAGTCTTAGTCCGCTGGACTAGAGTTCACCGGGCCCAGAATGAAATCCGCGCCACGACAACCAACCCATCAGTAAATAAGTAAATAAATGAAACTTAAGGTTTTTACAAACGTTTCATGACCATAATAATACATCAAAAAAGGAATTAATCGCATATATGATAATATATTCACATGAATTAAAAAGGGCGAGTGCTGTCGTCCTCCAGCATGCAGTATCTCCTCTGTCCACTAGAGGGCTCTAGGATCATCTGACCTACAGGATCAGCTAAGTGTAAGATGTTCTTTAAATAAACGTCTATTTTTATTCTTAATTATCTTATTTGTCATTCATTCTAATCTTTTTAAGTGTCTTAACTTATGTATTTTTAATTTTTTAATTTTTTTTGCTTTCTTTTCTGACAGCCTGAATTAATCAACATTTTTCTTTTACATTGATTTGGGCGTTGTGCTTTATAAATCAACTTTAGAATGGTCTTAAATATAATTCTAAAATGTCAAATATAATCCTGAAGTGTTTTTTTTTTTAACATATTAAAAATCTAAAATAATGACCAAAGCCGTTTTCATTAAAACCTGATCCAATCAATCCGACTTTTTTTCTCTAAATGCTCCTGTAGCGGATCATTAGAGGTCACATGACCTGCGCTCTCAGAGATGGTGCCAACAATTAGGCTAAGTAAACGGGCGCGTCCCGCATCAGAGATCTGGAACGCCACTCGGGGCTGAAAATCAATCCTGACGTTTGGTTTCATCTCATTGGAGTTCCTTAGAAATTCAGCAGAAACGAGATCCTGCAGCGTCACAGAGACCAGAGACCAGAGACGACCTCATCCGTCATCTCGCTGTCTCACGGCAACACATCTAGAGGTCACGTCTAGGTCCACTTGTGGACATTTAACTGCAATATATGTTTTAATAATACAGATTTATTACATCATAATACCAATAAAATTAAAAGAAATTAAAAATAACTCTAATGTCTCTGTGATGTAATGAAGTGTCTCTACTGTCTCTGTGATGTAATGACATGTCTCTGTGATGTAATGAGGTGTCTCTAGTGTCTCTGTGATGTAATAAAGTGTCTCTATGATGTAATAAAGTGTCTATGATGTAATAAAGTGTCTCTATGATGTAATGAAGTGTCTCTATGATGTAATAAAGTGTCTCTATGATGTAATAAAGTGTCTCTATGATGTAATAAAGTGTCTCTATGATGTAATGTAGTGTCTCTAATGTCTCTGTGACGTAATGACGTGTTGCTAATGTCCCTGTGATGTAACGTAGTGTCTCCAGTGTCTCTGTGACGTGATGACGTGTCTCTAATGTCTTTGTGACGTGATGACGTGTCTCCAGTGTCTCTGTGATGTAATGACATGTCTCTAGTGTCTCTGTGATGTAATAAAGTGTCTCTATGATGTAATGAAGTGTCTCTGTGATGTAATAAAGTGTCTCTATGATGTAATGTAGTGTCTCTAATGTCTCTGTGACGTAATGTAGTTTCTCCAGTGTCTCTGTGACGTGATGACGTGTCTCTAATGTCTCTCTGACGTGATGACGTGTCTCTAATGTCTCTGTGATGTGATGACGTGTCTCTAATGTCTCTGTGACGTGATGACGTGTCTCTAATGTCTCTCTGACGTGATGACGTGTCTCTAATGTCTCTGTGACGTGATGACGTGTCTCTAATGTCTCTCTGACGTGATGACGTGTCTCTAATGTCTCTGTGACGTGATGACGTGTCTCTAATGTCTCTCTGACGTGATGACGTGTCTCTAATGTCTCTATGACGTGATGACGTAGCTCTAATGTCTCTGTGACGTGATGACGTGTCTCTAATGTCTCTCTGACGTGATGACGTGTCTCTAATGTCTCTGTGACGTGATGACGTGTCTTTAATGTCTCTGTGACGTGATGAAGTGTCTCTAATGTCTCTGTGACGTGATGACGTGTCTCTAATGTCTCTGTGACGTGATGACGTGTCTCTAATGTCTCTGTGACGTGATGACGTGTCTCTAATGTCTCTGTGACGTGATGACGTGTCTCTAGTGTCTCTCTGACGTGATGACGTGTCTCTAATGTCTCTGTGACGTGATGACGTGTCTCTAATGTCTCTGTGACGTGATGACGTGTCTCTAATGTCTCTGTGACGTGATGACGTGTCTCTAATGTCTCTGTGACGTGATGACGTGTCTCTAATGTCTCTGTGATGTGATGACGTGTCTCTAATGTCTCTCTGACGTGATGAAGTGTCTCTAATGTCTCTGTGACGTGATGACGTGTCTCTAATGTCTCTGTGACGTGATGACGTGTCTCTAGTGTCTCTGTGACGTGATGACGTGTCTCTAGTGTCTCTGTGATGTGATGACGTGTCTCTAATGTCTCTCTGACGTGATGACGTGTCTCTAATGTCTCTCTGACGTGATGACGTGTCTCTAATGTCTCTATGACGTGATGACGTAGCTCTAATGTCTCTGTGACGTGATGACGTGTCTCTAATGTCTCTCTGACGTGATGACGTGTCTCTAATGTCTCTGTGATGTGATGACGTGTCTTTAATGTCTCTGTGACGTGATGAAGTGTCTCTAATGTCTCTGTGACGTGATGACGTGTCTCTAATGTCTCTGTGACGTGATGACGTGTCTCTAATGTCTCTCTGACGTGATGACGTGTCTCTAATGTCTCTGTGACGTGATGACGTGTCTCTAATGTCTCTGTGATGTGATGACGTGTCTCTAATGTCTCTGCGACGTGATGACGTGTCTCTAATGTCTCTGTGACGTGATGACGTGTCTCTAATGTCTCTGTGACGTGATGACGTGTCTCTAATGTCTCTGTGACGTGATGACGTGTCTCTAATGTCTCTGTGACGTGATGACGTGTCTCTAATGTCTCTGTGACGTGATGACGTGTCTCTAATGTCTCTGTGATGTGATGACGTGTCTCTAATGTCTCTCTGACGTGATGACGTGTCTCTAATGTCTCTGTGACGTAATGACGTGTCTCTAATGTCTCTGTGACGTGATGACGTGTCTCTAATGTCTCTGTGACGTGATGACGTGTCTCTAATGTCTCTGTGACGTGATGACGTGTCTCTAATGTCTCTGTGACGTGATGAAGTGTCTCTAATGTCTCTGTGACGTGATGACGTGTCTCTAATGTCTCTGTGACGTGATGACGTGTCTCTAATGTCTCTGTGACGTGATGACGTGTCTCTAATGTCTCTGTGACGTGATGACGTGTCTCTAATGTCTCTGTGACGTGATGACGTGTCTCCAGTGTCTCTGTGACGTGATGACGTGTCTCTAATGTCTCTGTGACGTGATGACGTGTCTCTAATGTGTCTGTGACGTGATGACGTGTCTCTAATGTCTCTCTGACGTGATGACGTGTCTCTAATGTCTCTCTGACGTGATGACGTGTCTCTAATGTCTCTGTGACGTGATGACGTGTCTCTAATGTCTCTGTGACGTGATGACGTGTCTCTAATGTCTCTCTGACGTGATGACGTGTCTCTAATGTCTCTGTGACGTGATGACGTGTCTCTAATGTCTCTGTGACGTGATGACGTGTCTCTAATGTCTCTGTGACGTGATGACGTGTCTCTAATGTCTCTGTGACGTGATGACGTGTCTCTAATGTCTCTGTGACGTGATGACGTGTCTCTAATGTCTCTGTGACGTGATGACGTGTCTCTAATGTCTCTGTGACGTGATGACGTGTCTCTGGCGGTCTTACCAATCCAGCGCGGCTGGGCCTCCCGCTGACGGAGGAGGCCACCGAGCTGACGGAGCTGATGGAGGAGCTGCTGGGACTGTGGACCAGAGAGGAGACCCCCATCGCCATCCGCTTACTCTTCTTGGCTTTGGCCGGGCTGGTGGACGGGAAGCCGATCCGGATCACCTTGTGGATCGGAGCAAAGAGGCCAAACTTGGGAAGACACTGGAAGTACCTTCAGGAAGAGGAGGAGGAGGAAGAGATTAAAGACACTAGCTTAAGCTATTAGCTATCGCTCTAGAATGTTCCAGGACTTCTTATGAAACCAAAACACTAGCTTTAGCATTTAGCTAGCTGTTAGCTACTGTAGCTATCTTAGCTGCTTTAGTACCTTGTACCGGCTACGGCGCCGTCGTTCTTGCCCAGAGGTTCGTCCAGCTCGACTCCGCACCAGTCACCTTTTGCGAAGTCGGTCTCCCCCATGTAGCGAATGACCCCCATCTTTGAGCCGCCCACCTACCGGACAGAAAGGTCAAAGGTGAAGGATGTGAAAACAACAATGCATCATCAGAGGAGGGGTCATAGTTCACGTGAACTCCCGTCTAAAAGCAGAGTGGATGAACTGAGGTCATCGCTCCCACACAAGGAGTCCAGACTACATCCCCCATAATGCCGAGTTACGCATTAGTAGTACAAAATGCTTCCCAGGGCAGAACACAAACAATAAAGTTTTAAAACACTTTCATATGTAAATGAAACAAAAATAAAAGTATTTTAAGTCATGAAAACAAAATCAATCAAAATAATGAACCAATTGAAAATAAAATTTAGAAATTTGAACTGAATAAAAATAAAATAAGAGCAAATAATCAAATGAAGTTAAAATTAACTTATTGTTATTTCTAAAAATAAACAATTACCAACTTAAAAAGAGAATATTTTCAAAATAAACAAGCAAAGGTTGTAAAAATAAAAATCTAATTAAATTAAACTATTAAAAACAAATACCAAAGTAAATATAGAAAAAAACAAAGGGAGATTAAATAATAAAGAATATACAATTAAATAATAATAAACCTTTTTATAACAGCACTTTCCTTCACATTATTCAAATTTAAAAATCAATAAATAATAATAAAACAGGCAGCCAGTGAAAGAAAAAGATAATTTAAAATAAAACCTATTACATAATTATTAATAAACAACTTAAAAATTGAATGGCGAAAGAAATGAAATGCAATAACTGTAAAACAAAAAACAAATAATTAAATGAATGAAAAATAAACAAGTAAAAATGTAAATAAAGTTTTAAAAATAAAAAAATTAATTAACAAAACAAAAAGAAAAATCAAAATAGATCACAGATATTATTTTGTGATGTAAAAATATAATTTAACTAATTTAATTTAATTTAATAATTAAGATTAAATTTGCGTTACTTGACACAACTCTGGTCGGTGGCCAGCAGAGGGCGCTGTGTGTTGCGTCACAGAAGAAGAATGTCAGTTTTGTTCCAGGGATGTCGGAGGAGATTTAAAGACATCCGGTGTTCATGTCACATCTGCTGCTCCCACAGCTCCAGACTCACTCTCCAGCTTGCATCATCATAAAACCAGACCGAGACCGTTTGTGACATTTTATCCCAAAGAACGTGGTGTTCTTCCCTCACCCCTTCATCCATTATTAATCCACGAACCAATTACTTTACCGTGTCTGAAGCTCAAACTGCATTTTTATCAATCCATCAATATCCAACGCAGTTTCCCCAGAGAGAGAAGAGGACGCCTTAAAAAATACATTCAAAAACTTATAATAAAATACAAATAATGTAGTAGTGCAACTGTTATATCAATAAAAAAGTATTAAAAAAAGATAGTAAAATTAACTTTATTATATTTATTTATATATATATATATATATATATATATATATATATATATATATATATATATATAGATAAATATATAAAAAAATATATATTTATAATAAAATAAAACAATATTAATATAATAAAAATCTAACAAAGTGTAAAATAAATAGTAAAGTTAAAAATGTAATGATTATAACATAAATATAAAAAATGAAATAAAAATATTGATAATAAAATAAAACAATATTAATATAATAACATTTTTAAAAAGGATAAAATAAATAGTAAACTTAAAAATGTATAGATTATTATATAAATATAAAATAATTACATAAAAATATTTGTAATAAAATAAAACCATATTAATCTAATAAAATTTTTAAAAAGGATAAAATAAATAGTAAAGATAAAAATTGAATGATTATTATATAAATATAAAAAATGAAATAAAAATATAATAAAATAAAACAGTATTAATATAATATAAATTAAAAGAAAGTATTAAAAAAATAGTAAAAATTAAAATTGAATGAATAGTATATAATATATAAATAATAAATAAACTTAAAGTATTGAATATTTTAATAAGCAATAATATACCTTAAATAAAATCATAAATATTAATCTTTTATCTCACGTCCATCGCCCTATTTTTAAATAAAAATGCAAAATAAAACACGCCGAATATGAAAACTTGCAGCCACAAACTATTTATATTTGAATCTTTGAGTTTAAATCAGTGGAATAAATAAGAGTCTGAAATAAAACAATGGAACGTTCTATGGAACGTCTCAAACACACTGATCAGCCATAACATTATAACCATGTTATGGCTGATAGACGGCCTAATTTCGTCTAGGAGCCGTTGAGGCCTGGACTCCATCAGACCTCTGAAGTTCTACTGTGGTATCAGCAGATCCTTTATGTTCTGGACGCTGTGAGGTGTGGCGTCCATCAATCACACTTGTTAGTCCAGTACGCCCCACAGTTGCTGAGCTGGATTGAGATTGCTGCTCCTCAAAAGGACATTTTCCAGCAGAACATGGTCCAAAGCCTCCAACGGTTTCTCTACTTCCCATAATGCACCCTGGTACCATCTCCTCCCCAGGTAAGCGATGCTCATTCACATCATGTAAAAGAGAACCTGCTACATCAGATCAGACCACCTTCCTCCACGGTCCAGGTCTGATGCTGACGGGTCCATTGGAAGCAACTTCAGGACAACATGTTCACACAGCCGACCCAAAGGCTGGTAACCATGGGAACCACGCCATCATCACTGCTATCCTGATTTCACCTGGCAGTGGTTATAATGTTGTGGCGGCTCAGACTAAATACTGGCGGATACAGCCGCGGCGTTCATGTTGAGAGTAATCCTCCTTTCCTGAGGCCCGAGAGAGAAAACGTCGCCAGATATCACGGCGGCGTCACTACGGATTAAAGCGGTGGCTGTCAAACGGGCCGTCAGACTTTAACCAGTGACGATGACCTGAAGAGAGGTTCAACCTTCGTCCTCTGTGGATTTGATGAAGTCTGAATATTCAGATAACTAGTTTGCTGCCGTGCTACTATATTAGCCAAGATTAGCTAAACTGGCTGAATCCATTTTGGTCACTTTACCCAAGCAGGAAGCTAATTTGGCAGCACTTCCTGTTCATAAATCATCTCTCAGAAGTTAATGGTCAGTATTCGAGTTTAGTTTACGATAAACTCCCATCATCATTTAAGATTTCAATATATCGTTGGAAATATTGCGTTGACCGAGCCAAAATTGCTTGTTTTCAACAAGCTAGCTTGCTAGCATTTGGTGTTTTTTACGGGCTAGCATGTTAGCCTTAGTTGTTTTCAGCAGGCTAGCATGTAAGCATTCATTGTTTACGAGAGGCTACTATGTAAGCACTGATTCTTTCCACCAGGTTAGCATGTTAGCATTCATTGTTTCCAATAGGCTAGTATATTAGCACCGTTTTCTTTTCACCCGTATAGCATATTAGCATTTGTTGTTTCCTATAGGCTAGTATGTTAGCACTGGATGGTTTCAGAAAGCTAACCTCATCATCATCATACCATCCTATGATGATGGTATGATGTAGCCATTAGCTGTTTTAAGTGAGCTAGCATGTGATATCATTAAGTTTCTGCTGAAAGTGGTGCTTTTTTTTCCTTCCTAATAAAACCTTTTTTCTTCCCAGAATTCTGTGAAGTTCAAACGATAGAAAAACCCTCAGATGTATTTATGTACTTTTATTTTCAGCACCACTGCATTAGAACAGCTTAAAGGGTTGTTCCACCTAATTATTACAGATTATTCAAATAAACAGCAGAACCATGAAGGACTGAACGCTCATTTAAACTCGAGCGGACTCTCCAGAACCAGAGAGGGTAACCGAGGGTCCGTCCTCTGAGGACGTTGGGGGCTGCTGTGACCTCAGAACTTCCAGTTCAGCAGAATGTGTGACGGCCAACGAAGGGAAACCGTCGTCTGAGGCCTGAGACCAATGGTGTCCGCTAAAACGGATGGATTACATCAGATCAATGTGTCAGCAGGAGCCTCTCCTCTCTGAGTGCTGAGAGGAACCCAGAGTGATTCACAGAATCGACCCATTTCCAGCTGGGCCGGTCCGCCGGTTAATGGACGGTCATGTGACACGAGGTCAATAACTGAACCCAACGGTGGAAGCCGGTTTATCTTTTTTTTAATCCAGATATTTCCACTAAAGAGGACAGGATTAGAGGCGGACCTCCTGTCTGTGTGGTCAATATGAAGCTGGTTAGCTTAGCATTTAGCATGTAGGCTAGAATGACAGGCAAATATTTGCCCCATTGGTTATTTGGTATGAAAGTCCACTGTTTTGGTTGGTTGTTCAGATGGTTGATTTGTTGGTTCAGTTTGATTGGGTTGGTGGGTTGGTGGGTTGGTTGGTTGATTGGTTGATTGGTTGATTGGTTGATTGGTTGGTTGGTTGCTTTTACAAATGGCTGATTGGTAAACGTGTTTGGGTTCGTTAAAACTTGGTGAAAGAACGTAAAAATAATCCAATAACTAGATAACAGCATTTTGACAACTTCCTCAATTAACCACAACCACTGAACTGATGTCTTTGAAACATTGTGTGTGTGTGTGTGTGTGTGTGTGTGTGTGTGTGTGTGTGTGTGTGTGTGTGTGTGTGTGTGTGTGTGTGTGTGTATGTGTGTGTGTGTGTGTGGTGTGTGTGTGATTTGTTTCCCCAGAAGAACTTTAGAAATGAAAAACCACTCACCAGAACCCGATCTCCAATTCGAAGATCCTTCTCGCCGCCTTTCTTGACCGACCCGCTGTCCGACATGTTGGACCCCGACTCGTTGCCCGTCTTGATGCCGCTGTTGAGCAGACCCTCTCGGAGCGGCACCACCACCACCCGTTGACCGGCGGGGGCCTGATTGTGAGCTGAGACCGAGTCCGTGGAGTGGGTGTCGCTCCCATCTCCCGCCAGCTGTCGGGTGAGCTTGGAGGGTCGCGTGAAGATTCCCTGGAGGGGCTGGCACTCAAAGTAGCGCACGCCGCCCACCGACCCGTCGTTCTTGCCAACTAGGTCACTGAGAATCACGCCGGCCCACTGTCCCGGAGCAAACTGGGTCTCCCCCAGGTAGGCGATGACTCCTGGTTTGACGCCGTTGACCCAGACATTCTCGCCCACGGTGTAATCCCCCAGAACTTCATCCCCCTCCTCAGAGAGTTTCGGTGGAGTGGAAGGCTTGACGGGACAACCTGGGGGAGAAGAAGACACGGGTCGGGATGCAGATGAATGGTTCCCCTTGTTCTCAAACACTGCCTGCATTGTGGGAAACATCCTCATTCACAAACTTCATCAAAGGAGAGCCTGAGTCCAGAAGAACGGTTCACTTTTTGTAGATTTGCTGTAAAGTGGGTCACAGCGCCGGGTCCCGTGATTGACCTCGCTCTGATCGCGCCTCTCTTTGACACTCGCAGCGGTTCCACGGCGGCGTGTATCGCGAGCGGGGATCCATTAGAATGCTGTCTGCTGCACCGTCTGCCAGCGCAGGACGGGTCGGTGTCTCCCAGTCACCCTGAGGCGCCGTGAGCGCCAACGCTTCTGCTTCACGCCTCAGTCGCCGCCATATGTTGAGACCCGGTCCAAACGCAGCTTCTTTTTTTTTTGACCTTAAGACGCAGAGCAGCACCAACTGAAGTAACGTAAAAAAAGACGTATTGGTTCTGTTCACTCTTAGATTCTGTCTGATCTCATCTTATGATCAGAGGGGGAGGAGCTCTTGGACCTGCTAACCGCTACTAGCTGCTGACTGCTACCATCTGCTGACTGCCACTAGCAGCTGCTAGCTGCTATTTGCTGCTAATAGCTGATATTAGCTATTTATTTCCGCTAACTGATAAATGCTACTACCTATAACTACTAACTGTTACTTCCTGCTTATTTCTCCTAAATTCCAACTTCTACAAACTTAGATCTACTAGTTGCTAATGAGCATTAGTTGCCGACTTTAAACTAACTGCTACTTCTTACTAGCTTCTACTAGCCGCAAACTTCTAGCTTCTAGCTACTAGTTGCGTTTACTAAATTCTTATAGCTGCTTACTGCTAATACCTGCTAACCACTGCTACATAACTGCTAAGTTCTACTAGCTAACAACTATTAGTTGCTAATAAGTATTAGCTGCTAAGATCCAGCTAACTGCTACTAGCTACTAAGTTCTACTAGCTGCAAACTGCTACTAGCTGACAGCCATGAGTTGCTAGCATCTACTGGATAATAATTGCTACTAGCTAAGAGCTTGTAGTTGCTAACTTCTATGAAACTTAACAGCTACTAAATAAATGCTATTAGCTGCTTTTAAGGTTTCCGTTTAAATAGGTTTTCACGTGAAACCGAGGCCTTCTGCTGAAAATAGGTTCTGTGTCCGTGGGCCAGCCGTGATGACACAGACCCACTCTGGCTGTGACCATTACATTTTTTATCTTTCTTTTTTTTCCCCAGACCACATCAGCGCATCATGTGATCGCGGCGGGCCGTCCCACTGCGAGCGTTTAAAGCCTGAGTTAACTCCTGATTCGTGTTGCTGCGGCAACAGGAGAGTAAAAGGATCCTCGGCAGAAGGAAGACTGGAAACACAGCCTTTACTTTCACTATTGTGTTCATCTCCTCCTCCTCCTCCTCCTCCTCCTCCTCCTCTCACACCCACCACCATCTGAATCCCACTATTCATCCGCTCAGCACAATGAGAGCTCCACAGCTTCCTCCCCCCCTCCACCTCCTCCACCCCCCTCGCTGATCACACACGTCTCTCTGGCCTCTTTAACTCGCCTCCGTCATGATCATTCTCCACGAGGACCTTCATCTTCCTCCTCTTCATCTGTCCGCTTGATTGGTTAATGGCGTATGCTGTTGTGGCAGCTGGCTGCTGACAGATGGAGGGGGCGGAGCTACGTATCCTAAAATGAATGAAATCCACAACCAAACCAGAACCTTCTGAGAATCTGTCTCTGACATTAGTCTGGTGGAATTTTGTCCCACTCCTCTTCAGTACCGCCACATTTGATGGTTTGGGACCAAGATCAAGTCTTCTCAGGCGGGGTTCAGGTCCAGACTTTGACAAGACCGCTCAGGCACAGGTCTCACCAGAAGAACACCGTGCCAAAATCATAAGATATTCCAGAAGAGGTGAGGTTCCAACGCTGTTTCTAAGGTTCTGGGAATCCAAAGATCCACATTATCTGTGGAGAAGACCTGGAACAATGTGGAGAAGTCCTAGAAGATGGAAAGAAAACATCCCAGGACCTGCAGGCATCTCCCACCTCTGCTGACCCGGTTCTCAGGAGAACCGGGTCAGCAGTGATGGGCCGGTCTGAATTTACCCAAAACACACCTGGTGTGAGGTGGGAATGTTGTGGAAATGCTTCTGGACCGGATGACTCGCCATCATGGAGGGAATAGCTTATGATTTTGGCGTGGTGTGCTACTGGAGAGACACTTAGACCTAGACTTTGATTAGACCTGAATGGCCGAAGTCTGGATCTGAACCCCGCTGAGATGCTAGATCCCGGGAGTCCCAGAACCACGGAAACAGCTTTTGAACCTCACCTCCTCTGTAATATCTTATTATTTTGGCATGGTGTGCTACTGGTGAGACACTCAGGCCTGAACCTGAGATGCTGATAAGATCGGCTCCTGCTCAAAAACCCTTCAATGAAGCTGCGCTGAAGCAGTTCTGCAAAGACGAGTGGGTCAAAGATCCCCCACAGTGATGTCGGAGAGGGATCTCCAGAAGAAGAAGAAGACGAAGAAGAAGACGAAGAGTCTGGTTGCTGCTGAAGGAGAAACATCTCGACGTCTGCCTTCATTCGGAAACTTCTGAGTCCCTTTGAGTGACTGAATTCTGGGAAATGAGTTTTAATTGCAGTGAAAAACAACGAAGGAAATCTCCAGAAGTCTGGACTGTGGTCACATGATCTCACAGCTTCTCAACTACAGACCATAATAAGCCTGTTCGTTGTTTTTTTTTTTGTCTGAAATTACAGCTCCTGTCTTCGTAAAGTAATCACAGCTGTTTCATGTTTGTCCTCCCGGCTCACATGACGTGACGGCGTCACCGACATCCAGCGCCGCTTCTGCTAAATTACAGCTCCAGTCATGGAGGCGGCGTCTTTAGATCCAGACGCTCGCGTCTGAGGAGAGTCTCCGACTCCGTCTTACTCCGCCTCATTCCAGATTACGTTTTACTGGTTTACCCGAGTCCACATGTCGGGTAGATTCCCATCTGCCATAAGAGGGTTCTAGCCGATGATCCACCGTCACACAAATAAAAGCAGGTTTTTTCACCCCCTCATTTTTTTAAGCAGTTTAATAATAAAAATAAACTTTGCGACATTTTTCTTCGATCAATCTTTCGTTTCTCTGTAATTGTAGCTTCAAAGGATGGCGCCACTGTTCATACGTTTCTGCAAGTCACATGATCTGGTGACAGGAAGGACCAGGAAGTGGGGTCTGCAGTTTCCTGGACGTTTCAACCACAGTTCTACGGCGTTTACCATGAAGATGTCAGCAGGCCGGTTGTAGGAGCTTCAACCACTTTCACAGTATGATGATGTCACAGAATCAATTAAGTACTTCCACTTCCTCCGTAGTTTCACTTTCTCTGTAGTTTTCCGGAGTTCATTTTCGTCATTTACGGTTCACCATAACTTGTTTGTTTGTCGTTATAGTTTTTTTCTTGATGTATCAGCAGTTTCACTTCCTCTATAGTTTTTGTCTGTACATTCAGTTTCTCTCTGGTTTCATTTCTCTTGATTTTGTAGGAAGGGGGACTCTGTAATTTATTTTTCACCATAGTTTGTTTTTCTGTAGTTTCAGTTTCCCTGCAGTTTTTCATCTGTACATTCAATTTTTCTGTAGTTTTTAATTTATACTTTCAGTTTCTCTGTAGTTTTTCATCCGTACTTTCAGTTTTGCTGTAGTTTTCCCTGTTATTTCAGTTCCTCTATAGTTTTTTGAATATTACTTCAGTTTCTCTGTAGTTTTTCATCCGTACCTTCAGTTTCTCTGTAGTTTTTCATCCGTACTTTCAGTTTCTCTGTAGTTTTTTCATCTGTACTTTCAGCTACTTTGTTAGTTCCCTTTCTATGTAGCCTCAGTTTCTCTGCAGTTTTTTGCCTCAACTTCCCATTTCTCTGTAGTTCCTCTGTAGTTCCTCTGTAGTTCCTCTGTAGTTTCAGTTTCCTTATATTTTTGGTGTCTCTCTGTTTTGTCCTGTTTTCTTCTTTAGTAGTCGTTTTTACTCTCAGTTTCTCTTAAGTTTCTGCTTCTCTGTAGTTTTCTGACTATAATAACTTTAAGTTTCTCCGTTTGCGTTTCGTCCTTGAGCGCCACATTCCTCATAAACTAGAAAAGATAAAGTCACTTACCAAGGGGTTGACTAAAAGCCTATTCAACAATTTATTTAAAACTTTTTATTTATTGGTTTTATAAAATTGTTTGGAAGTTTGTTTCGGTCCTGCTGCTTAGATTGTTCTGAAGTTTTCCCGAACTCCTGTCATTACCGGGTCACGGAGTTAATCCCCTTGACGTCGCCGGACTAAAGCTGGGACTCATCAGTCGCTCCGTTTGTGTCCGGAGCTCCTCTAAATGTTTCCTTCTGCTTTAAACAGTTTGGACCACACATCTCAGCCCATTAGTTCCCTCACTTCCTGTTTACCCTCTACAAAAAAAAACACAGCTGGGACTTTATCTCATTTACTTGATTTACATAAGAGATACGCGAACCTCTTAAAAAAGTCACGGCCTCCTCCTTTAACAACCTCTCTGCATGTTAAAGCAACCGTCTCCATTACTATTACGTGAATGAAACAGTACTAATCTGCAAACGGGTCGGCACCGATGCCTCAGGATTAGTTTCCTGCCCCAGATGGTTTTTAGAGCCGACCCGGCCGCCAGATCTCCAGTCCTGTTTGTTGGTTTTAGCCGGGAGAGGCGGGCCTCCGACTCGGAAGTGTTTCCTGAATTCAAAGGAGCGTCGCTTCCTTCCAGCCGTTTAAAACGTGAAAATAAAGAGAGCGATACGGATGAGACGCTTTATTAAAGCCGGTTCGATCCGCTTGGATTTCGGAGAATAACTTCACTAAAAATGTGTTTGTATTCAGAGCAAAGATCTCAGACGTCTGCAGCCTCTTTAGCTCTTCTGCAGCAGAAGAGTTGAATCCTCCATAGAAATCTGTCTTAAATCTTCTCGAAAGGATCAACAGAGAGATTTGAACCCATGATGTGGGTGTGAAAGTCATTTTATTTCATATTTTACCAACTGATTTTATCAAATGTATTTTCTCATTTTATTGCATTTTATTTATTATTCTTATATTACTTACTATTTATTCAATTTCATTATATATTTGATTTTTTATTGTGTTCATTTATTTATTTTTTCATGATATATTTTAATTTTTTATTATCTATTATATTATTTATTATTTTACTAATCATTCTGTTTAATTAAATTTTTTGTTTTTTTAATTGTGATTTATTTATTATTTCACTCATTATTTTTATGTGACTTATTTAATTAAATTATGTATTTACTTTTTTTATTGTGATTTATTTATTATTTTACTAATCATTCGGTATTTTATATAATGGGAATAATTCCTCGTATTTTGTATTATGGCTGAAAAAAAAATCCAGCTTGGTGGAAGTAAAAATCAAACCACAATAAAAAAAAAAGTGCATAAATAAAACTTAATATTCATTATTTTCAATGTAAACAGAAAGTGGAGAATTCAAACTGTTCCAAGTTTCCGACTTTTCTGGTTGATATAGGAGAGAAAAAACCTCCACAGGGACTCTGACCCTCAGACGTCTGGGTTCTCCTGAGACGTCAGCTCCAGCAAACGCTCTCAGTCGCTTCCGCTGAAGAGACGGAACCACGGAAGAAGAAGTAGAACGCAAATATTTTTCCACGGGCTCGGGAGGAGGAAGTGACTTACTGTCTTTAGGGATGACGGGGCTGGAGGTCCGACCCACAGGGCTGGAATGTTTGGGCCCCCGGCCAGGGATCTTCAGGCCGCTGGACTTGAGCATGTTCATTCTACGGAAGCCTGAGGGGGTCCCTGCTGATGGAGAGTCGTGGGTCAGGCGCTAGATGAGGCGTTCCATGTCCGGCTGCTGAAAGGAGAAAACACGGATGAAAGTTACGGACTGATGGCGAAAGAATTTAGCAAGAAATTAAGAGCGTGAAAACTAAAAAAAAATATATAGATTTATAATAAAAATGAAACTTAGATGGAATAAGGGGATGAATGAAATAAAATACGAACATAAAATGAAATATTTAATAGGATAAAATAATGACTAAAATTAGAATATCGATTAAACCACCAAAATAATATCAAATAATTCAGAAGAGAAATTAAGAATAACAAATAAAATACAAGAATGAGACATAAAGTAGCAAGAATTTGACCGTTTTAATTGTGCAACATGCCAGATGTTTATAAAAATAGTGATTTTTGTCACATTTTGGTGTTTTAATATGTGCATGTAGCTCCCCCTATAGGACACACGTGGTATTTGTCAGACAACATCCCATCTTTGGCATATTTTATGTCTATTGTCTATCCAACTGGTCCAAAATGGAGAGTCCTGCTGGTTCTGTACCACAAAAAAACTGTGATGAACAACATGACTTTGATGTTATTTCGATCAAATCCGACCCAGCAGTAATCAAAGAGTCTCTGAGCAAAAGAAAAGACTGTTTTATCTCACGGTGTTACTGTAATATAATGATGTTATAGCCTTTTTTTAACTTAAAAAATAACCGATGAGCAGAACAGGTTAATGTAGCTGCATGAAACAACTTCTTTAGAGACGTGAATAAACTCAAATAATCCTATCACCCGTGAGGGGAGGTGAACATTCGCTTTCCTCAACTTATCATTTACACATAGTCACAATATGGGCCAAAGGAGGCCGGTGCACAAGTGGAGCATGGCCTTCAAACCATCAGCCATGAGGAAGCTGCTAGAATAAACACGTCTGGGTAAAGCGGGCTGTGGGTGACAGATTTAGTTAATGAATGAATCTCTCTATTAACATCTATCCTCATACAGATAATACAAATTATCACAGGGCTATGTGGATTTTCTCATAAGGGATCTAAATTCTAAGGCCTGCTGTGGTTTCAAACCTCTCCGTTTTTTTTTTGTTATATAGTAAAATCCTGTTTTTAGTGAAATCAGGATTAAATGATGACAGTACTGCTCATCCATTGATCCATTGTTGTAGCTCCTGCTGCAGCAGCAGCAACAACGTGCTCCTGCTGCCTTTCCCTCCCAACCCCTCCCTGATTAAATGACACCAAACCTCATTACTAGAATCAAATCCTCACCTTTGTTTTTTATATTCAGTGTCCAAGGGGGTCCGACCGCCGGATAAATCCCGATCTTCCTCCCTAGGATAAGGGTCTGCCACTCCCTGGGATGCAAATATGGATGCTGAGCAGAAAGTGAAGGGAGTCAGCCGGTTCATGCTCCACACAGCGGACACATGCGCGTTTAGAAGCCGCACTCAGGCGCACGCATCCCGGGTGTTTCCCAAACGAGACGCGGCGTCTGCTGCAACTTTTCTGTCAGCCTCGATTTGGATTTCGGTGATTTTTTTCCGACTCCCGTCTGTGTTCCCACGGTGGCGGTGTTGGTTTCTTTTCCCTGTGACTCAACCCACCGGCTAGACTGAACAAAGGGGCTGGGAAAGCGAAGCCTCCTGAGGGAACAACGAGCACTTCTCTCTCAATGACGTACGCCGTTTGAAAGTATGGGAATTTAAACTGACACGTGTTTATTGCTTAAACACGTGAGTCATGTAATATGAGTCATAAGCATTTCCTGTCATTTTTGCTTCTTTTTTTAATTCGGCGTCCGTAAAAACGCAAACTAATCAACATTTTTCCCCCAAAACATGACACATTTGTGACGCGGCACAGTGTTCTACATCCGGCGTAAGAAGGACATCTTCAACTGGAAAACTGAACCTATTATTAAAAATGTCAAATAATTATACTATTATAGCACTTCATGAAATAAAGTACTTCCGCCGAATTAAAAAGTGATTTCTAAGGTTTAACAAATTGTCTTAAGATTCATAATTTGTCGCTTAAACTCTCCAAAAAGTAAGAAAACAACTAAATAGATGAAATTTTAAATGGAGGTTGGTTTCCGGTCATCTAAAACTCAACCATGCACGCTTTGCGCAGTTCAGATTAATATCTACGATCATTAAAACACACTGAAAGAATGAAATAAAATGTTTGAATAATAGATTTATAAATAAGTTAAATTGAACTATTTATGCTACTGGCCACGACATCACATTACCCTTCGTAATTGTCCATTCTCATATTTCTCTCATTATTTGGGTGGGACTAAACACTTCCATATGCGGCTCTTATTTCTGTTCGTCGATTGGTCAGATTACCTGTCATTCTGAAGACACAGGCAACAGGATTGGCCAGTTTGTCTGTGATGGGCATGTCCCAGTTTGACAGCTTTGCCGGGAAATAGAGTCGTCTTTACACGTTGATGAAATGATTGTCAGAGTAAGAGCGCCTCCTTGTGGGACGTGAGAGGATTTAAGCCACATTAATTTGTTTCCTTTGGATTCAAGATTCAAGAAGCTTTATTGTCAATTCTGCAGTTATGTAACAGTCGTACGGAAAATCGAAAAATCGTTGATCTCTGATTGACTCACAGTGAAGAGAGACTCAAATATAACTGCAAAGTGTCGGATTGTAGGATTTAAGAAAATACTTTTTTTTTTTTAATTCCAAAACATAATATAAAAATCTGAAACTCTATTATAATTATGAAAAATCTAAACTTCTGAAATCTAAAGAAATCTGGAATCAAACTATTCAAAAAATCTATTTAAAAAATATCTGAAATCCAACAGTTTTTTTAAGAATTAAAAGAAAGCCTGAAATTAAAAAAACATAGACAAAAAACGAAAGAAAAGATTTTACCATTCTAAATTTTAATTTTAAAGAAATATGGAGAAAAAACTATTAAAAAAAAAAGTTAAAAAAAAAAATAACATCTTCAATAAAAAAAACAAATTCTACAAAATAAATTCTGGAGTTCGATAAGTTTTATTAGAACTAAAAAAATCTGGAATTCAAAACCTTTTATGAGGGGCTCAGGGATGGAATGATTGAGCATATTTTAAGTTTAACCCCTCTATTGTGCTACTATTTCATGGGGGGGGGGGGGCTGCGATCTCAGCCAGGGAGACAATGATCATTAAAAGCTGGAATATTTGATTGTTGTCCTCTTCATTCTTTGGTAATGTAATTATAATAATAATAATAATACATTTAGAGCATCTACGGGTTCATCTGCATGGTTTCCACTTAACTATACTATTAATAATAATAAAGGACTTCTCACCTGGTGAGATCCGATTTAATTTCACCAGTAACAGACCATAACTACATCACAACTATTTGAATCTGTCATCGGACCAACGGATTGGGAATTTCTTTCACAGGTTGTGATGGGGAGTTCCCCGCATTCGTCCGGACTTCACAGTAACGCTGAAAATCCCCGATGTATGTAAACGTGTCGTCTGCGTAAAGCACAATCTGAGGCTTTATTTTGACCTGAATGTTTTACGCCTCTAGTTTTCTCTGTTTTGAATTCTTGCATCAGAATAATCTGTTTCTATCCGTGGGTTCCTAATTACCACCCGGTCCCACCAGAATACCGCCGGAGCCTCCTGCTGACCTGAGCTGACTCAGGAACATGCGGATAAAGACCCTCTGTGTTTTCTAATAAAGGCTCAGTGTTTCTGGTGCTCGGACGTTGCCCCCTCGATCCACTTCTCGTAGGAGAAGTGACCGGATTACCGGTTAATCCCATTATGATGCTGCTGCTATGTGAGGGATTAGAAGGCGGAGGCCGGAGGTTCGGCAGAGACCGTTTGGACTGTAACAACTGACACCGATGAACCTCCTCATCTCGTCGGCGCCGGATCCGGTACGTCTGGTTTATTTTCATCAGCATCTCCTCCAGCAGACATGATGATGGAGGAGGAAGTTCTGGAGGAGGCGAAGTTACGTGGGCAGAAGTTCAACAGGAGCTTCTGCAGGTTCGTGTACGGAGTCTGAAGCGTGCCGGGAAAATCATTCCAGATATCTTTCATTTGGATTAATTGCGGTCAGAAAATTGATGAATTATGAATGAAAGATAATTTAAAAAAACCTGATTTGATTGATTTAAAACTGAAAAAGGAAAAGTTATATTTGGGCATAATTATTATTCTTTTTTTTTAAATTATATTTAATATTTTATAATAGTTTTTTTTTAAATTTCATATACATACGTATATTTCAAATGCGTCTGTAATAATTTATGACTAAAGAATTAATTGCTGCAATAAATAATATGAACAAATGTAATAATAAATGGATACAAAATTGTAATAATTGTTATGGTAATGCAAATGATGTATTAATAAATGCATTTATAATAAATTAATGCAAGTTAAATATGTATTAAACAAATATAATAGGTAAATATAGATATAAAAAAACAATGCACGAAAGAAATGTGTAGGAAATAAATGAATAAACGTAATAATAAAACGTAAAAATACAACAATAATATACAAATAAATTAATAATAAATAAATATATATATATATGATTGATGCATAATAATATTATGTACATATGATAATAGATAAATAAATGTAAAGTTTGAAAATAAAAACATGTGTCATAATTGACTAATTAAATAATAAATAAATATAAGATGAGATGGATGGTAAAAACATGTGAATCTAATAAAAGATAAATAAACGTAAAATTAGAAAACAAATAGATGTGGAATAATTGACTAAATAAATTAGAAAGAAAGAAACTTAAAAATATAAATAATAATAAAAATGACATTTAACTCTGTGTCACAGAGAGAGAAAAAATTTCAACCGGCAGGTTAACTATTTAATAATTGAAATCTTTCCTTTGTTTCTTTTGCTTCGTGCTTCTTTATTCCTGATTTGAGTTAAAATGCTTAAAAGCAACTTTGGGGATTCCTGCAGACGGAATGAAACACGGTGAGAGTTTTTCTCTCCTGGATTGTTCCCGCCGTGTGACAGACGGACTGTGGTTTTGTTTTGGAGGACGGCGCCGCTGCCGTCTGTTTGGAGAAATGAGCGATGAGACAATGATTAACCTGAGTGGCACCGACGATGACGACGAGGTGAAGGTCTGGACGCCGCAGAGCTCCTGACCCAGACTCACAGACAAGATGGTTCCGTTATTGTTGTTTTAAGAACAAACTCGGAGGATTCCGGTTCTTCTTCTCCTCCTCCTCTTCCTCCTCCTCGCCTCACTTCTGCCTGATGCAGCCTGCAGAGTGAAACATCTCCTTACAAGAGCAGCAGCGGCAAAACAGGAGCTGCAACCGATTCAAGGTCTGAGGAAGAGAAGAAAAGAGAAGAAGCAGGAAAATACCGCTGCTGAGTACAAACACACTGCAGACTCTTCCTCCTCCTCCTCCTCCTCCTCCTCTTCGGCTCCTGCAGCAAACACACAAACAAACAAACAGCATCTTCTCAGGTAAGGCATGAAGGAGGCCTTCTGTGAGCGGACCAGCACCGAGAACCTCAATGTCTCAGGAGGAAACTTTGGGGTTGTTGGTTCCAATCCCTTCAGTTTCAACAGTTTCTGGAGAAAATGTGTTTCTGGGATGAAAAAGAAAAGAGTTTCAAAAGAGACGAATCATCGCCTGCAGATGCAGAGCTGAGGAAAATAAAGATCTGGACGCTAATGGAACGAGGAGTTGGGAAAAATAGGAAAAATGTGTTCCAGACAGGAAAAAAGGAAAACGCCTAAACTGCTAATATTATTTAATATTAATATTAATATAGGATTCAAAATGTTCCCACTCACAAACTAAAACAATATATATTATAGTTAAGTTATTTCTATGCATTTATTAGTATTTGTGGCAATTTTCTTGTATTTTTCAATTTTTTAAAAATCTTTTTACAACAATATTTATTATTTAATGGATGAATTAATTATTATATATATATTTTTTAATTATTAGATTATTTATTTTATACAGTTATTTATTATTAAGTGTATTTATTGTATTTCTTCCAATAATATTGGAAATTATATTTATTATTCTAAACATTATATTCGCTTCAATTTTGTTTATTTTATTTACATATATTTTAAATCATAAATATAACCTCTAAAAAGGTATTTGTTCGTAATGTTTGTTTCCGCGAACAGTGACCCAGATTAGTTCCAGAAACTTCTGATTAGATTATAAACCCAAACAACGAGTCGGGGAAAGTCAATATTTTAGAGGTTTGAGGGAACTAAAATTTAGAAAGATGTGCAATTTTATCAGACTATCGATGGAAAAACTGGAATAATGTGGAAAATAATGGAATAACGCAAATGTAGTTTTAGACACAAACATTCACAATTCATTACAAGTTATGAATTTATTTTTTTAATTTAGGCATCTCAATCTTTTTCAATACGATACACGATGATGGAAAAATAAATTTAAATTTTTAAAAATTCTTTCTTTATTATTATTATATATTTATTTATTACTCAATTGAATCATTTTTCAGAATTCTATTTGGAATAAATATTTGTGATTGTGTATAATTTGTATGTATTTTCAAAAACATTTTATATATTACCGTGGAATCTTCACAAAAGGGGCAGATCAAAGGGAATATTCAGGAATGATTGTCAGAAGTTTCCTTTGAACTCTTTAAACCTCTGAGAGAACTGGAGCCCCAGTGGAGGAACTCATCTTCTCTGGTCCCACCAGAACATCTCAGTGGGGTTCAGGTCCAGACTCGGACTAGGAGACATTCAGGGTTGGACTTATTCTTCTGCTGGGGGTCGTTGTCTCGTTGTCTTCAACTCACAGAATGATGACCCGACATTCTCCTTCAGTACAATTCATGTTTCCTTCCATGATGGCGATTCTTCCTGGTTCTGAGGCAGCAGATCTGCTCCACAAAGTTCTGCTGCCTCCTCCGTGTTTGACCGTAGGCCTGATCTTCTTCCAGTGGGTTTGGTTTCCCCCCGATGGACCAGGACCCCTGTCTTCAAAACAGTTTGTTTTTCCACCCATCAGTCCAGAGAAGGTTCTCCCAGAAGCTCCGAGGATCATCAAGGGGGGTTGTGGGTAAATTCAGACCAGCGTTAATGTTCTTCTGGGTCAGCAGCGGCTTTCTCTTCACCGTTCCATCAGTGTCTTTGGAGAAGTGGAGCCATGACCTCTGACCTTTATTGAGGTGTGTTCTTTGGATCCTCTATGACTTCCTGGATGAACCTCCATCGCGCTCCTTGATGAACTTTTGGAAGATGGTGCTCATCGTTCAGGGCTTCACGATTGGTCCAAATGAAGACAACGTGTCTCCCCGGAGATCCGAGAGAACATTAGGAACCGTTCCGGATTCTAGACGGATGGATTCTGGAAATTCTGTTCATTTTGGCATATTGTGGTACTGGTGAGACCTTGGAGCCGACGACATTCTGAAGATGGTCTACTGAAGAGACGATATGACTGAACAGGGCGGTGGTGATCAGTTCTGGATGGGTCTAGTCCAGCCGGAACCAATTCTTCATGCAATTTGGTGGTTTTTAATGATTTAGTCTCCAAGGGGGCGGAGCTTCTTTCATCTGGACCCAGTTGGGGTTGGACAACCTTTATGATCCAACAAATGAAACGATCTTCAACTGTTTCCTTTTTCTTCTCTTCCCTCACAGTTGTTGCCATGGCATCTGCTGCTCTGGAACTGATGGGGTACTTCCTGGGTCTGCTGGGAATGCTGGGAACTCTGGTGTCCACCGTCCTGCCTTACTGGAGGATTTCGGCCCACATCGGCTCCAACATCGTCACGGCGGTGGGCAACATGAAGGGCCTGTGGATGGAGTGCGTCTACCAGAGCACCGGCGCCTTCCAGTGCGAGACCTACAACTCCATGCTGGCGCTGCCCCCGGACCTGCAGGCCTCTCGGGCCCTGATGGTCATCTCAATCGTGCTGTCCATCCTGGGACTGGCGGTGGCGGTGCTGGGGATGCAGTGTACGCTCTGTTTGGAGAGTTCCGGCGCGGCCAAGAGCCGTGTGGCGGGCGCCGGCGGGGTGTTGTTCCTGTCCGCAGGCTTCCTGTCGCTCATACCGGTGGCGTGGACCACACACGAAGTGGTCCAGACCTTCTACCGACCCAACCTGCCCACCAGCATGAAGTTTGAGCTGGGGGATTGTTTGTATGTTGGACTGGCGTCGGCGCTGGTCTCCATGCTGGGAGGGGGGCTGCTTTGCGGGTCCTGTTGTGAGGAGCAGAACGGTGGGCGTGGGAGACGGCTTGGTGGAGGATATCCGTATCCAGTAGGGGGCGGCGTGATGGGCCCGGGGGTGCGGACCACCTCACAGTCCTACCGCAACCCCACCCTGCAGGTAGGGGGCATCAGCACAGCTGGAAGGGTGGCGACGCTGGTCCGCAGTGCCAGTGGAAGCTCCCGGCCGAGCACGCATGGAGCCGAGGCGGCGAAGAAGCCCACGGCGGCAGGATATGACATCACGGGATACGTCTGAAGTCATACATGACATCACAGGACACGTCTGAGGTCACATGTGACATCACAGGACACGTCTGAGGTCACATGTGACATCACAGGACAAGTCTGAGGTCCCTTGTGACATCACAGGACAAGTCTGAGGTCCCTTGTGTCGTAGAATACATCTGATACTCCTATGACATCATAGGATAAGTCTTAGTTCACATATGACATCACAGGATACGCCGAAGGTCCCTCGAACACGCCGTGTTCCATGTTGATGACATTTTGAATTTCTGTATTTCATAAAAGTTTTGTACAATTAGACAAGAAAAAAAAAGAATGTTTTTGCCAATTGTTATGAATTCTTTTAACCTTTTTACTCCATAAGACATTTTTGCCTTTTAATTGTTTTGGACATATTTTTACCTTTGTGCCTTATTGGTGACATTTTTGTCCTTTAACTTTTAGGTGATTTGATCGTTTTGTTTGTGATGAAGTTATCATCTTGGATCAAGGGGGACTTTTATCATTTCAACCCTTTGATCCTTTAATCCAACAATAATTCATCGTGTAAACAGGATTTATCCTCACATTAAGTCCTGGGTTTCCTGACAGGCTCATAATTGGAATTTTACATTTGTACAACGCTAGATTTGAATAAAATCTGAACTTTATATAACAGCCAAAGGTTCCAGTTTGTGGGAGCGGTTTTAGTAAAGTCGCAAGAAAACGTAGAAACGGAGCGACGGTTGATGAGATTAAGTCGAAAATTAAGATAATTTGAGTTTTAAAATCTAATTCCATTAATTACAGTGTAATTACACCGTTATTACTAAATCCATCATCCTTCCAGACAGACGATGAAAGATGATGAATCAATTTTCATATCAATAATGAGGTTTTATTGATTTTAATCACGTCTGATACGGTAGAGCTGGGATTGTATGACGTTTGTTTGGGGTTTATTTCAATCCGCGTGTCGTCAGATTTGTAAATGTGTACAGGAATCCACAAATGTGCAATTTACAATTCGTGTGTGAAGAATGAGATTCTTAAATGTAAAAAATAAATATTCTTTAAATTTGCAAGTTTTTATCTAGATATTTCCCTAGACGTAGAGTAAATACTCTAGATTTGTACATGTGGAGACGAATCTTTAATACGTACATTTGTGAATGCAGCAGCAAAAGGAGGAAACATTTCCGTAGATTTATTTTTTTTTAAAACGCTTAAAGATCTGTAGACAGTTTGACAAATCTATATAAAGTAAGATACGTTTAGTTTAGATTATGTTCCGATGTGTTTGGAGATGATGAGTAGGTAGATTTGTAAATGTGTTGAGCAGTAAGTAAATACTGAGCAGGAAAATATATGAATACATTTGTAGATTTGTAAATACATTTGTGGATTTGTAAATACATTTGTGGATTTTTTAAACGTGGAGACAAACTGTCCAGTTGTGTTTTTTAGGGCTTTGCTCGCAGGTAGAAGTTAAACGAACGTGGACTTTCACAGATTCTGACTAAAGCGGGTTTCAGAGGTCGAGGTGAGTCTCTGCCGTTTGTGTTTACAGTGTCGGAGGATCGCGGCCCTGAACCCAAGGTAAACACAAGACGGACAAAAACAAACTGTTTCTGATGGAGTCGGTCGATACCCGACCCACAGGAGAGACCAGCCCACGTTTACTGGGTCAGGGAGGAGGGGGTCAAAACCTGGACTCAGGGTTCAGTGGTTGGAGTCCATGCCTCACTATCGTGCAGCGAGTCATGGCATGGAACCCGGTCAGGAAGTGAAGCAGTTGAACGATAGAACACCAGAGATTAGGGGACAACTCACACACACACACACACACACACACACACACATACACACATATGTACACGTACATACACAGACACACAAGTACATACACGTATGCACAAACATACACACACACATACACACTCATGTACACGCACACATTTACACATACATACATACCCACACACATATACCCACAGACACGCACACACACTCATGTAATCATACATACACCCACACAAACATGTACACGGACACACAAGTACACACCACACACAAACATGTACATATACATACACACACATACACACACGTACATAGACATACGCACCCACACACACATAAACACACACACACATACACAGGATGTGTCAGAAAAACAAACATCTTCCCAAACATGAGGAAGAATCACGTGAAACTTTCCCGCTGGAGATCAGAGAGTTAATGAGGAGATTATAAAAACACCTCCTCCTAAAAACAAAAACTTTTACACCGTGAAAAAGGAGTTTCAAGAAAGTAAAAAAGAAAAAAAAAAGCAGGTTTTTTCGAGGAAAAGTGTCTGATTTTTGTTCTCTAAAGAAGAATTATCTTGTCAAGCATGAAAAATAATCTCTTTCTAAGAAAACATACCTTTACTCTTTCTTCCTCAGACATTCTGGCTAAAGCTGAGCTGGTTTGAACCGGTACCAAGGTCCAAACACGGTTTACGTAACGTCCATCAGAAGAAGGGGATTTATTCTCTTCCTGCTTTTAAGAATAAGGACATTTCATTTAAAGTTAAATCCTTTTAATATAAATGCTTCATTTGTGGCAGCAGAATGAGGAAATTGAATAATTGAATAAATAATTCGTCATTTCTTTCTAAATAGTGATTATAAAAACAAAAGCTGCTCACTGAACGACCGTCAACAAAGTGTCGAAAAGTTACCTGTGTAAAAGTAAAAAGTACTTATTTATCCCTTTTATTTTATAAACTAAATTACATTACTACACGTTATTATTAAATTGTCTTAAAAGGTCCTGCAGGCATTGAACGCCACACAGCCCTGTTTACGTCCACATTATCAGTGAGAGGATATAAATTTATTAAATAAGTGACATAAAGTGGTTTTCTGTGTTTGTGTCTTTGTAAACACACCTGTGACGGTTGAACAGCTCCACCTAGTGTTGAAAACGAGAATTGAACCATCGCCGCACAGATTTATTGATTTATAGATTTCAGAATAAAACTCCATCTGACACTTTTTTTATTTGATCATATATGGTAAAATAATTTAATCAAATTAATATTAAACTTTACCAACAACTCTTATTTGGATAATTTATTATTATTATTATTAGGTAAAGTTTCAACTGACTCATTTTAATCATTTTTCCTGAGGCCAAAGGTTGTCATGAATGATGTTTACAAAATAACTCCTTTATTGGTAAAGGGGGTGTGGCCTAAAGAGGAAGTAGACCCACAACAATCCTCCATCTTTATCGATCCAAAAAGTTTCACTAATGTTCAGTTTTCTTTGTCTGTCATCTTTCCTCATAGAGGACGGAAGGTTCTGATAATTCGCCTTTTGGTTCTACCGGTATACAACACTATGAATATAGTGTGTTCTAACCTCTCTAGGCCACGCCCCTTTACGCTGGTGGAATATTCTCATTGGTTCTCATAGCAATATAATGTCCTGCTTCTTCATGAGATCTGTTTGAGTCCCCGATGAAGGCTTGAATTATTCATTATGACTTTGTTCTGGTCAGATTTAAACCGGATTTTCTTAATATTAAGACATAATTTGTGTAAAATTAAGACTTGATTAAAAAAAAAATCCTCCCTTTGCCTTCATACTTGCACCTTTTGAGGGTCTCTAGCCTTCTCTTTCTGTAGTCATCTTCGGTCCTGTCCATGATGAAGGCCCTGCAGCAGGATCTGGATCCAGTTTGGTCGCTGCTGTCTCAGAAGAGTCTCAGATGAGTCTCAGATGAGTCTCAGAAGGGTCTCTGACCCGGGACAGCAGACATTTCTCAGCCTCAGTCCCCTGGCTGAGGTCAGGGGGCGTGAGTCTGGCTTCCCGTTTCCCTCCAGGTGAATAATGAACCCAGATGATGCTTATCTGTTCACTTATCTCCAGTGCCTCCATCTTTGTTCATCCTCTTCCTCTGTTACACACATTAACATCTTAGCCGACCTCACAAGCAAAATAATCTCTTCAGCTCCATCTAGTGGACTGGAAAAGCAATTGATAGAATTATTCCAGCATTATTTTTTCCTCTTTTCTGTAATTTTTTTAAACTTAAAACACTGCCCCTGTAAAGACGCCCCCCCCGCTAAATGCCTTTCGGTACTGTGAGGAAACCAGGAAGACGTGGTCCGGTATCCAGGAGTGGATCTCAAGAACAGGTAGCGACAAAGTCGTCTTCACATCTTCACCAAAATGTTGGGAAAAACAAAATATCCGCTGGGATGTAGAGGCAGAAAATGTCCGACTCCAGAGGAACCCTCTCTCTTTGTTGTTGTTTGTGGGTGTGTTTGTTTAGTGTGTACATGAGGGTGGTTCTGTGTATGTGTGGTGTGTGTGTAGAAGGATCAGGGTGTCCAAGAGGTGAGAGGAAAGTGTATTTCTGTAAGACTGTGTGTGTGCGTGTGTGTGTGTGTGTGTGTGTGTGTGTGTGTGTGTGTTTGTGTGTGTGTTTGTGTGTGTGTGTGCGTGTGTGTGGGGGGAGGAGGGGAAGGGGACTTATATGGTCAAACAAAGTTTATATTGGAGTTGCACAATGATTTAAAAAAACGATTTGATAAAAACTTCATTGACCACAATTATTGAAATCTTCTCAAAATTAGAAATGAAGGTACGACTTAATTGTATGAATTATGAACTTATGCAAATACATTTATACGCGTGAATGTGTTAGTATGTATATGAAAATGTAAAATCAGAAAATCTCACGACAACCACTTTGGTGAAAATAATATAACATATAATAACATTTTACACAGTAAAAAATAAATACTATGCAATCCGTCCCTGTGTTGTTGTCAGGAACCTGTTTCTCCTGCCGCTCCTCGCTCTCCTTGTCGCTCTCGGCCAAACTCCACCACCAGAGGCTTCCCGAACAGGCGGTAGCCGAGGAGCAGCTGCAAGGCATTCTGGGCCGTTTCGACATCTGAGCAGATAAAAACAGGTTTCAGTGTGACGCCTCGCCGCCGGAGGCGTCGCCCTGCACCTCCATCATCTTCTCACCTGGCAGAGTGATGAAGGCCTGACCCTTCATCCGCCCGGTCAGCAGCCGGTAAACCACCGGTGGCTCCCTCTCCCGCTGGAACCTGGAGAACAGCGCCACCAGCTGGGCCACTGACGCCTGGGCGCTCAGGTTCTTCACGCACAGAACCTGACACAGAAGCCAGACAGACGGGAACATTATTGATGATGCGGCGCTTTTAACGTCTAGATTTATACAATCAGGATAATCTGTATCTGTTCAAAAGTGAATATAAAATAATCAGAACCGTAAATATTAAGAAAAAATTCAAATACTATATCTGCAAATATAAATGTAATTTTAAATACATATTTACGGTTGACAGACAAAAACGACTAAAACAACTAAACCTCTCGTACCTTGGAGGGTTTTCCCGGCTCGTAGTTTCTGAATCGTGGGATTCTCCGGATCCCGTCTTCTGATTCGCGGTTCTTCAGAATCTCTTCCTCCGAGACGGTCTGAATGTCGCCTCTGACCGTCAGCGGCCCCTCGGACTGCGCCGCTCCACACAGGCTGCCGATTGGCTGGCTTAAGTGAATTTGTGTAGGCGGTTTCTCGGGTCGGTCCGGAGGTCCGTGTTGCGGCGCCGAAGCGTCTGATGAGCCGCCGCCGTCACCTTCCTGCGGCTCGGAAGCATCTTCTGCTTGGTCCCTCCGCCGGTCACGTGACTGGTCAGATTCCGTTCTGTGCGTCTGCGACGAAGCTCCGTCTTTGAGGAAGACGTCTCTGTAGAGAGAGTCCATCGGATCGGAGGAGGACGCCGCCCGCGGGTCGCTCGGGTTCTCTTCATCTGTGAAGAAGAGTAACAGTGACGGGCGGTCTCTCATCATGTCACGTGTCTGTGAACGCCGTTTCGGTGACGGCTCTACGTACCTCTGTGATAGAGCGCGCTGAGGAATCCGAGGCGGTCGCTTCCCTGGAAAAGAGCCCGTTCGATCTCCATCTCGCGGCGTGACAGCGGGCGGCTGCTGGCGAAACGCTGTGGGCGGGCCAGGAGCTCCGCTCGGGCTTCGATCTTGTCTCTGATGACCTGCAGGCGCTGCTGCTTCGCGCCTGGAGCTGCACAAACGCCGTGGGTCTGTGGGGGTGTAGAGGATCAGAGGTCAGAGGTCGGCATGTCGGATGAGGTGTGTGTTTAGTAAAACAACCGGATAGAGAAGTTAGACTCCGCCCACAGGATCAGACACAGGTGTTTAAACATGAATAAGTCTAACTTTATGTTAGAATTTTGGCATTTTATTCAATGATTGCATAAATATTAAACACAACAATCAGTTTAGAATAATTACGTTCATCACAGAGAAGAAACTGGGAGATATTTGGTCGATAAAAGAGAAATGATCTGGAAAAAAAGGACGTTTAAAGAAAGAAAGTTAAAAAAAAAGAAAGATTGGATGCAGAAAAAAAAGAGAGGAATAAGAGTTGCAGAGCAAAGTTGCATTCTGGGATTTGTAGTATGCATTTGATTCTTGCTAGTGTAGAAATTCGATTCCGTCTCACGGGCCGGAAACGATGATACCACGGGTGGAAAGCGGCACACGGGCCTTTAGTTTGACATGTAGAGTCTCCATTTCACGACTCCAATGAAAACCAGAGCGGAATATTTAAAGAGCGCGGCAACACGAGAACATCAAACATGAGGAGAACACGAGGAAACCGTAGCTACGTTCACCTGAACACCAGGTATCACGCTTAATATCAGGATCACGGAGCGTCGCGTCTTTTTGTTGGTGCGTCTAAACATCATCTAAGGGATATGACCTCAATCCTGATTTTGATAAAAACCTGAATGTTCTAGCTGGAGTTTTTGCGATACCGCTCCGTGTAACGTCTGATGCTGGTTTCCGACAGAAACACACGGCGGCGGTGAAACGTCTCACATCCGGCGTGACGGAGGAACTGCGTTCTGTCTTTGGGTGATGAAAGAATCACGTATTCTTGGAAGTTTGGATTCAAGAGTTCTGCTGAGGATGGGACAGCGCTCGTCTCCTCCTGCTGGCGATGAGGTGAATAAACCGTAGCTGTGACACCATGTCGGCGTTTAATATCACTACAAAAACACCAGCCGGACCCTCTTATTTTTATGTTTATTTTAGCTACGGTCAAAGTCACATGAACGTGACAGTAACGTTCCTCTACGCTGGGAAAAGATTCCCCTTCAAAAATAAGTAAAATAGCACCCCCCTACCTAAAAGAACTACTCACCCCACTGACCTCAACACGATCCCTCCGCTCTACCCACTCATACCGCCTCCTCCTTCCCCGGACTAAGCTCAGCACCATGGGAGATCGGGCCTTCTGTTCTGCTGCCCCTCGTCTGTGAAATGCCCTCCCTGACCATCTGAGGGCTCCACAGACGACTGACACATTCAAAAAATGGACTTAAAACTTTCCTTTTTAGCAGAAACTATAACTTTAATTAACATTGCTGCTTTTTGGTCAGGTTTTTATATAGTTATTATTAAATTTTTTACTGACGCTTTTATCTGCTTTTACTTTGTAGCACTTTGAGATTTGATCCAAATGTAAAGTGCGTTATAAATTAAATGTATCATTATTATTAACTTGAAATGAGCTGGTTATTCACATTTTTTAACTATATTTTACTAATATTAGGAAGTTTTACGTTATAATTAAGATTTTGTTCACACCGTTTCAATTTTCTTTGTTTTGCCTTTATTGTTATACGTGCACTTTTGTTTTTTCAAAAAAACAACTCAATGTCTTAGTGGGACGTTGAGTTTTTGCGGCGTAAACGCGGACCTCTACCCGGCAGGTCTTACCTTCTCCGTCGTCTCTCTGCTCTGCCACAGCTGGATCTCGGTGTCGGTCAGGCCCAGCTCCCTCAGGCTGGTCTGCTCCTTCTCCCCGTCCTGCAGAGCCTGGAACTGGGAGAGGCTCCTCACTCCGGCCGCCTGATCGCCGAACGGCCGGTAGAGCGCCGCCGGGGCGAAGCACTGCCTCTTGGCTACACATCTGTGGGACAGAGTCTGGGTGATCTCCGGTTTCGCTGATGGCGCCGCTCACGGACGTTTTTTTTTTTACACGAACCACTTTAACGTTCTTGGAATTTTTTTAACGGCCTCATGTCGTCGGTGAACGGTGGCAGTAAAGTCCCTCTGAGGAGACGTTAGACATTCACTGAACGAAGCTCCAGGCAATTATTTACGACCTTAGGGCCGTCTCATGTTTTATGAGAGGAATGAGGAGAATTCATCACGTCCTCACAGGAGAACCCGGATCAGGGACTGATCCCTGGAATATCTTGCTGTCGATCCAAATCCAGGATTTTTTCCTTTTCCCCTCTCAGTATTTTTAATATAAGATCTATATAAATATCTTTAAAAAAAAATTTGTTTCCAATAATGACAAAAGTTAATCCTGTTTAGGGAACATCTTTAATCTGCGGCGGATCCAGATTAAACTGTGATCATGGTGAACTGAATTATGCACAGATCAGCCATGACATTATAACCACCGACGAGTGAAGTCGGAACTACATTGAGGACCTGGTTACTATGCTTACCAGGTCATGGTAACCATAGTGGTTACTATGGTTACCAGGTCATCAATGATAATAAACCCTGGTTGGTGGGATGTATTAGGCAGCAGGTGAACATTTGAATCTGAAGTTGATGTTGGAACAAGGGAAAATGGACCAGTGTGACGTTTTGAGATAGTTTAAAATAGACCAGGTTTTGATGGCTAGACGAGTGGATCAGAACTTCTCCAGAACTCTACTAGACTTCAGCGGACGATTCCTCTGGGTTTATTTATTTGTTGATGGAAATGAGAGGGGTATTCCAAGGGGGCAAAACCTCCAAAAGGACCACAAAAACACTTCCTGGATCTGTCTCATAAGAACCAGAACCCCGTCTTTCCAAAATAAAGTTTGCTTCAAGCGGAGATTGTAACGTTTCCAATTATGGCTCCGCCCCCGCAAAAACTACTAGCTTTTATAAAAACATCAAAGGTTGTTAATCTGAAAAGAAAGTTAACCTGCACTGACTTCCAGAAGTTTCTCACATGAGGTTCAGAAGGGGATTTTAAGTAATCAGTCTCGTCGCCATTAATCCTGAATGAATGATTCTTGAAAACGTGTTCTAGATCTTTCTGAAAGTATATAGGTATTCTTAGATTTGGAACTTTCTCTTATGAATGTTGTTACATTGTGTCTATGTGTGTTTGTGTGTGTTTGTGTGTGTGTGTGTGTGTGTGAGCGTTTTGTTTGCGCTTAACCTTTCCAGGGAATCGAGATGTTATTTAAATAACTTTGTCTACACTCTCTAATATCCGAGTTTGTAATAAACCCATCCTCTGGAGGCTAAAAACAAATTCTGACCGTTCAAAGTCGACGTTTGTGTGCAGCTGCTGCAGCAGGAGGCTGTGGAGCTGCCGCTGGCCCTCCGTCTCCTGCTCCTCCAGCAGCGGGCCGTCCTCGCATGACTGCCGGCTCACCCTGACGACACGGAGACATCAGGTCAGACACTCAAGAGGAAACTCAAACACAGTCCACCATCAACAAACTGATTCTTTTATCGGAAATTATGATGAGTCATTTTTAAAAAGTTCCACAACATCACTTGTCTTACCATCAAAAAAAAAAAAACAAGACAAAAGAGATTAGCAGGAGGGAATTTTAGGGGATTCTTATTCTATGTGTTTATTGCTACCTCAATAAAATCAATACTTGTTTGGTTTTGCAAACGCCCATGTGTCGTCATTTAGTCGGACAATCAACCAACAACCCTGAAAAATATTCTTTAAATTCACAATTATAATAAAACAGCAAATCCTTGCATTTGAAAATCTGAAATGAGAAAATATTGGATTGTTTTGCTAGGAAAAAAATGAAACTACTGAAAAATGATTTAAGTAATTTCTTTTCAGTTGATTGTGAAAAAATTCATAGATTGTCTATAAAAATATAAATTCTACAAGAGTAAAATTATAGTTTTCTACTTTTGTCTGATTTTAATTCCTGTATTAACATGTTATTTTACTCTGTATCCGTAAAGCGACTTTGAGTTTTTAAGAAAAGCACTTTATAAATTAAATGTATTATTATTATTTTACCATAGTTGTGGATATGAAAGTTATTCTTGGCAAGTCAATCTCCAGGATCACTTACAATTTTACAGAATTTTAATCACAATAAGGCTCAATAAATAAGGTCACCAAATTAAAACTTATAAATAAAAAAGGAAAGGAAAGTATTGTGAGTGTAATATTGCACCTGATGATAATACGTTTAAGTAATAGAAGTAATATTTCACATATATAAAAAGTATACGTCTGTTTTCCTCGATAGCCCGATATTAACACCTATGACCTGTTTGCACCAGCCTCAAATAATCTGAGGAGCTGTTAATAAATATAAAATAAGGCTACAGATTCCTTATTCATCTTAACTCTCGGTTATTTTATTAAGTTAGCAGGCTAGACGCGTAAGCTAGTTACCGATCAACCTGGCTCTCAGAGATGAGATTGGCCAGCTAAGCTAGTAACATCTACCATGTAAATCAATAAGATTTTAGTCATGCTGAACTAATTTTAGAATGAAATAGTTAAAAGGAAAGCATGTGTGGCACGGAAGGCAAGCTAGCTTTGTTTGCTAAAACGTTAGCTATCTCCATGACAACATTAGAACCTGGATGATGAAGCCGACGTAACTTGAAAATTCTCGAAAATAATGGAACCGTGGTTTAAAAAATAATGTGTTCGATAGAAATGCTATAATTAGTGTACATTTTCTGATAGAGGACACTAAAAGGTTTGTTTACCTTCGCATGCTTCCGCTTCACACTTCCGGATATGGTGCGTGTAATCATGGGAAATGTAGTGAAACCACAACACTAGCCAAAATCAGGTAAAACAGGCAATGTTTCATATGATATGCTGAGTGAATGAAGCACTGCATCAGATGTATTGTATATTGAAGGGAGGCTATAGTAATGTATCT
Organism: Lophius americanus; assembly: GCA_037951165.1. Lineage (NCBI taxonomy): Eukaryota > Metazoa > Chordata > Actinopteri > Lophiiformes > Lophiidae > Lophius > Lophius americanus. The sequence continues at coordinate 144,052 of JBBDHG010000394.1, forward strand.
TAAATTTAATACATAAGATAAGAATTAGAGATATTATGTGGCCGCTCTGTACTTCCGGTCTAGGAACGTGGAATCACGGGAAATGGAGCAAAATATCATATTAACTATCGAGTATTGGCTATGTTTTTTATGTATATTCAAGAGAAATAAAGGAGTATATTTTTTTGTAACGTAAAATAAAACGGAACCATAATTAATGAGATGTAATGCTTATATATGGAAGGTTCTTCTGAGAATTATGTTTTTGGCTGTTTGCAGAAACAGAGCAGCTAGCTTGGTTTGCTATAACGTTAGCTATCTCCATGACAACAGCAGAGCCTGAGCTATTGTACTGTTATACCTTTGAGGTAGATTCTTTAGAATAAATCTTGAACAGATCTCGAATCAAATGTTGGTTTGATTGACTACCGACGGAGTGCGTCGGACGAAAAGTTTCGTTATACCTATTATGCTTCCGCGCGTACACTTCCTGTTTTGGCGTGTGGAGTTATGGGAAATGTAGTACATTTCTCACATGAACAAAAACAACTGAAGGCTGAATTCTATGCTTATATTCGATGGAACTTAAGGCAAGAACTGTACTATCAATATGATATGGATGAAAATAGAGCTATGATTTTACACCTAATGCAAAATGTAGATGAAGTGAAAAGCTGTTTGCTAAATAGATACGTTATTAAGCCATTTGCCTGATTTAATCCAAATAAGGTCAAAGAGAAAGTATCCATATCCTTTCACAAAGCTATGGGAACTGCTTTGTGCACCACACCCTGCTTACTGTAAAGGGTGTGGTTACATCTATCACCAGACTTGGCTTCCTTCCCTTTATTTATAGGCACTATTTTATCAAATGTTGTGCCGCAAAGTCTGGACGAATGTATGCGTCCCTCCCCGCCCAGCTGAAGTGTCCTCAATTAGCCTACTTGCTGACGTCATTAAGGTGACATGGGTGCTTCTCGACCACCATCTCTAAGCTGCTGCTGCTGCTGCTGCATTAATAGCTGGAGAAGCGAGCAGAGCCGTATGTTATTCAGAAGCATTATCTCCCTGGTTCCGCAGCACCTCCTGCTTGCACCTCCTGCTTGCACCTTCCTGCAGCCGGTGTCGGGTCGCCGGCTCCTCCGCAGGGCTGCGCAGCTCCTGACTGACAGCGAGATGAGGGGTGGGGACGCAGGGTGGGGTCACAAGCAGGGAGAGGCGGAGGAGGAAAAGGCAGAGAGAGAGAGCCCAGCCCTTGAATGCACGCCGTCAGAGAGAGGCAGAGAAACACAGAGACTGGATGTTTTATTGGGGGGGACGACGCTGCGGATATGAACTGAAAGAAGAAGGCAAACATTTTAGTTTAAAAGGTGGAAACAAGCCCCCCCCTCTCCCCATAGAAACCCTCCTCTCTCCTTAATAGTTGTACACCCACAGCCGAACCCCCACCCCATCCCCCCACCCCTCCTGCTGCTCCACCCCGCCGCTCCGGTCACCGAGATGCACCCGGAGACCCGCAACAAGAAAGTAAGTGCACCTTCTTAAAGCCTCTGTGTGCGCCCGACCCTCCTCTGCACCCCTGCTGACATTGTCATGCGCCAAATGTGAATGTCACCGCCTGTAAGAGACAAATGCAAGGCTCATTCTGCAGGATCTGTCGCCCGGGTGCAGGAGGAGAAGCCCCCGCTCCTCCTCTTCTTCTTCTCCGGTTCTCCTGCTGGTAGAGGTGAGTTCAGCTCGCGACTCTCTGGAAGGCTCGAACTGCAGCTCGCAGGGCACCATCTTAGCTTTTAAAGGGCCAGCCGCCTGTGAGACACAACTCCGGGCAGCAGCCCAGGTGCACAGCCTCCAGATAGTCCGTGAATGCATCTCGGTGTGTTCGCGTGCCAGAGAAAAAGTCAGTCAAAATGCGGAGCAGCGTTCTTAATGCAGCTCCGCAGCTGTTTGTGCCGCTTTATTTTATTTTTTTTCAAGTGAAGAAGTGAACTTTGACCTTACTGCGGTCAAAGTTCACCTTATTGCGTGGATCGTTTTGTCGGAGGTGAAAAGCCGCGGCAGAACTCCGCAGCATCATCGTCTGTATAAATACTAAGTTTTGCCTCATTGAGTGCTGGCGCCCTGATGACATCACATCCGGTTTGAGTGTGGAGCAGGTACTGACCTAATATTACCTCTGCCGAAGAGGAAGGCTGAGCTTCATCTGAGTGTGATTCCTTTTGATATATCTACAGTTTTTAATTTAAATCAGATCTGCGAGTCTCCGCCAGGACGCTCTTCAAAAAGAGATCTTTAATCTCAATGAGACGCTCCTGGTTAGATTAAGATAAAATAAAATAAATTTAATTTTCTGTCTGTCTGTGATGAAATCTATTAGGGCCACATGGTCTATTAGTCATAATAGTAGAATAATAAATTGTAATTTTATGTGAAAAATGTCAAGGAGTAATGCATACGTTAAAATGTAGGTTGGAATAATTGTTATAATTGTAACAGGTCAAGTTTTAGGCCCACATAAAGCAATTGGAAATTTATTGAATAAGTCAAAGTATCTGGAGAAAAGCGGTTAAAATATTCGTAGAGGTATTAAGGTGTTAATTATCTATAAAACTTTAATTTTTCTAAGATAAACACAAGAAGAAATATTTAAAATAAAAGTAAATTTAGTTTTATGAGTAAAAAAAAGAAGATTGTAAGGAAGTAGTCCGAATTTTAAGAGAGATATATATTTTTGAAATTACAAGCATTGTGTTTACTTTTGAAGAAAACTCCAATTTTATATGAAAAAATGCAATTTTAAAAGGATGAAGTTTTATTGTTCCCTTAAAAAATACAAATTAAGTCCATTTGAAGTTGTAATAATAAAAGAAGAAAGTTATAATATTTCAAGGAATATTGTGGAAAAAAATAAGACTTTATTTTAAGTAATTTTCTAAGAAAAACAAAGAGAGGAAAGAAGAAAAAGAAAAAAAGAAAAATTCTCAATATTACAAGAAAAAACTCCAAATTTTTTATAAAAAGTCATGAAAAAAAAAGAAATTGGAATAATATTGTGGTAAATTGCTTATTTTGCCAGATATTTTTTGATACTACAAGAATGAATTCATAATTTTAGGAGGAAAATGTTTTATTAAAAGAATAAAAAAAAAAGAAAGAAAAATAAGTTTAATTATGAAAAAGTTTTCAAGTGAAAAAAGTTTGTAACTTTACGAGAAAAAACAAGTTTTGATATTACAGGAATTAATTAATTATTTTTTTAAGATTTAAAAAGATAGATTCTTATTGATTTTATGAGAATAAAGTTAACCTATATTTATAATTTTTTTTTAAAAAAGTCCAAATTCCAAAAGAATCAAAACAACATTAAAACAATAAAGTTGTAATTTTTTAAGGAAAAGTTCGGAATATGACACGAACACTTCCTGATTTCTTTCTTCGCACCAGACTTAGTTATCTTCCTCCATCTTTTAATTTCGGATTGTCATAATGAGCTGAAACCTCTGCTGCGCTGTAGATTTTGGATCCGGAACACTAAAGAACTTTTCCTCACACACCCACTTCCTGTCGTCAGCCTCTTATGTCTCTTTATACTGGACTATTGGTTGGCGTGAGGTTCCGTATTGGCTGAACTTCTGTTTCTGTGGATCAAGCTGAGTGAACAGAATCATGTCGTTTCCTCTGTACTTACAATAATGATGACATCACAGCGCCGTCCAGCACCACACTCTCTGGCGTTGGTTCTGTTGCTGTAGACGCAGCTGCTTTACCTTTTCGATGACATCACTCTCTCTCCTCCTCTCTCTTCCTCTCTCCTCCTCTCTCATCCTCTCTCCTCCCCTCAGAAAATAAATCAGAACGTTCAACATTTTATGATTTGAATGACTTTGGGTTTCTTCGTCGGACCTGGTTCCATCATCATCATCTTTTTTTCTTCTTTTTGTAACAAAGTCCTCGGTTTATTGGGGATTTGTCTCTATACAAACAAAGACTTCATATACTTTATATTTATCTCTGTAATATTCACATAGTACTTCTCTATACCGTTTGTATTTATATGTTTTACTCCTCTGCTTATACAAATCCTATTTATTAGTTTTCATTTGATTTACATTTACTGTTAATAGTTCTATTACTGTTTTCTCTGCTGGTTCTGATAATCCTGCTGCTGTGACACCGGAAATCTTATCTTATCTCATCATTCCAACATTTATGCTTATCTTATCTTATCTTATCTTATCTCAGGTTATCTTATCTTATCTTATCTTATCTTATCTTATCTTATCTTATCTTAGGTTATCCAGCTGTTTGATCTGGACCCTGGTCCAGGTCAGATTACACACTTTGGTCCAGAACAAACAGAACATTCTGACTGTCCGGACTTTCTTTCTTTCTTTGAGAAGAAAACTGTAGAATAGGGTCTGAGTACTGGTGTCGGTTCGGCGGTGAACAGAACCCAACACTTCCCACTGATTCTTGATATCCTATCTCAGACGTGTGTGTGTGTGTGTGTGTGTGTGTGTGTGTGTGTGTGTGTGTGTGTGTGTGTGTGTGTGTGTGTGTGTGTGTGTGTGTGTGTGTGTGTGTGTGTGTGTGTGTGTGTGTGTGTGTGTGTGTGTGTGTGTTCCGCTCTTTGGGTCGGAGCTGACCTGTCCGGTGTTTTTTTTTTTACTGCAGAGGAACTTTTTCTATTTTTAAGAGTCTGAATGGGACTTTGATCCCAGAATGCATCACAAACAACGTCTCCTACTTCTTATTGTTACACACAGACGTCTTCCTCCTTCTCCTCCTCCTCCTCTCCGAACCTCCTCTTTAAACAAAGCCCGAACTTCAAACCCGTCACCTCCTGCGGCGGAGAATGTTTCTCTCGAGAACAAGGAGTCCACTTCACTCCAGCCCACGTTTATTTACGCTCTCCTGGTACCGTTAGGGCGCTAACACTAACCGAGGCCGTAAATCACCGAACCGGCGACCGGAGGTACGATGAAGGTGGGGAGAAGCAGCCATTAAAAGAAAAAGAATCAAGCAAAAACATTTTTATCAAACGTTATTGTTTTTCTTTGTCATTTATGAGGATAAATGATTTCTTTGGACTTCAAAAGGAGCTTAAGATCATTTAAAAGCCTATTTGTGACGAACAGAACCTCATATTTCTTCTCTATGTTCCTTTTAAAGGCAAACGGGACCAGAGAAGAATTAAAAATGTATTAATTAAACTATTAAAATTAATTTTAATCATTTTTCAATCTTGAAATATTGTAAAATTCAATTTACAGAAATAAAAATCATCGATGAAAAATAAATGTCAAAATTGAATATGGTATTAAATATTATATATTCAAACTGGGAAATATATTGTTGAACGAAAAAAAATAATTAATTTAAATTTAGAAAACAATTCTTTTGTTTTAATGATAAAAAATCTACTTATTTTAAAAATAAAAATACGTTATGGGAAATTATGATAATTTGTGTCACTCTCCACAACTGTTGGATGCTAACTATGCTAAGCTACGTGGCATAAGAGGTCATTATGGAGGAGCTGTGGTCTAAAATTATCGCCAAGCTAGAACGTAATGTGTAGGAAACTACCGGCGCCGCTTTAAAGAGAAAGTTAGGCATTTTTAGTGGAAGTACAACCCGTTCATTAGATTACAGAGTTACCAGAGCCTCATCACTGCATCACAGAGGCACTAGAGCCTCGTCATTACATCACAAAGGCACTAGAGCCTCTTCATTACATCACAAAGGCACTAGAGCCTCTTCATTACATCACAAAGGCACTAGAGCCTCTTCATTACATCAGAGGCACTAGAGCCTCGTCATTACATCAGAGTCACTAGAGCCTCATCATTACATCAGAGTCACTAGAGCCTCTTCATTACATCAGAGTCACTAGAGCCTCATCATTACATCAGAGGCACTAGAGCCTCCTGATTACATTACAAAGGCACTAGAGCCTCGTGATTACATCACAAAGGCACTAGAGCCTCGTGATTACATCACAAAGGCACTAGAGCCTCGTGATTACATCACAAAGGCACTAGAGCCTCTTCATTACATCACAAAGGCACTAGAGCCTCTTCATTACATCAGAGTCACTAGAGCCTCGTCATTACATCGCAGAGGCACTAGAGCCTCGTCATTACATCAGAGTCACTAGAGCCTCGTCATTACATCGCAGAAGCACTAGAGAGACGTAATTGCATTAAAAGAAAAAGATATTCTGAAAACAACAAAGATGGCGGTAGAGGAGGAGGAGGAGGTGATGTCATGGCGATGGTTTCTGAGATCATTGTATGTGAGATGAAGACAAAGATTCTTCTTTGTGTCCGTAGACATTTGTTCAGAGTTGCTTGAATTGCAGTGACACCGCTCCCAGTGGTTTACGGCGGTACTGACCCGTTTTTCAGGCTTTTAGAAAAAGTGCACAAAGACGTGACAAAGATCAGGAGGCTCCGCCTCCATCTGTCGTCCTCCATTGTTGTAGTTCAGTTTTTTTACGTTGATATTATTGAGATCATGTGAGGTTCTGGTTCTCTCTTGGCACCAGTTTCCTCACCATCGGTTCTAATCTTGGGCAAAGAGCTGGTTCCCTAACAGGCTCTGGTTCTAAACAAGAACTGGACCTGCCTTTGTAGAAAAAAAGGTTTGTGGGAATCGCCATTAAAGCCGTAGTGAAAACTGACGTTCTTCAGGTTCTTGGGAAGCTCGGTCCACAATTTCTTAGCGTAGGAACTGATAGCAGCTGGGTACACAGAGTGACCCGGTCCCAGAGGAGCTGAGGGTTCTGGATGTTTTGAAATGTCCAAGTACATCAGATATGTACTTTGGCTCCACGTCCAAACCTCCTTCGCAGTTTCATCAGAATCCATCCAGAACATTTTGTGTAGTTCTCTGTTGAGGACCTGCTGGTCCGATTCGTCCATAGTGGAAACATTCTTTAGTCAGAGACATTGTAAAATGATTTCTTCTCCTTCTTCTTCTCCTTCTTCTTCTCCTCCGTTCCTCCTGCCTCCCTTTCATTCACACACATGGATTCTGTCTCGCTGCCACTGACCTTCATTCCTCCACCTCTCCAGCTCACACCTCCACCTGTCCAGGTTCTCCTCCACCCTCCAGGTTCTCCTCCACCTGCTCCCTGCTCTCACTACAGATCACAGTGTCGTCCACCAACATCATAGTCCACAGAGACTCCTGTCTGTCCTCATCAGTCAGCCTGTCCGTCACCAAAACAAACAAGAAGGGGCTCAGAGCCCGTCCTTGGTGCAGTCCCACCTCTACTTTGACCTGACCTTCTCTCTACCTCTCCACCAGAACTCCCACAGCAAACGTCTCATCTCTGGTTCTCCTCCTTGGCATGAAATCATCCTGCTCCTCTCAAACTCTCTCCTCTTTTATCTGCTCAGCTTCCAGAACTCTCTCCCAGAACTTCATGTGCGGATTCTTGAATATCGGCGCCGGTAGACTTTCCCTCTCACTCTCTGGGATCCTGCTGGACACCTGTGATGATGATTCGGTCGGGCAGAACTTTGTTCTTTTCCTCCTCCTTCTAACTTTCCCTCCTCATCTTCACCTTTGACCGGGATAAACCATGTGGACCTGAGAGAGGAAATCAATTTCCTCCAGTCGCAGTTAAAGCTGTGCGTTATTCCAAGAGATAGCAGAGGCAGCACTGTGTGTGTGTGTGTGTGTGTACATGTGTGTACATGTGTGTGTGTGTGTGGGTCTGTGTGTGTGCGTGTGTCTGTGTGTGTGTCTGATGTGCCTGTGTGTGTGTGTGTGTGTACATGTGTGTACATGTGTGTACATGTGTGTGTGTGTGTGTGGGTGTGTGTGCCTGTGTGTGCGCATGTATGTATGTCAGTGAGTGTGTTTGTGTGTTGGTGTTTGAGTGTCTATGTGTCTGTGTGTGTGTGTGTGTGTGTGTGTGTGCCTGAGTCTGTATGTTGGTGTTTGAGTGTGTATGTGTCTATGTGAGTGTGTGGGTTTGAATGTGTGTGTGTGTGTGAGTGTGTGTGTGTGTATGTGTATGTGGGTGTGTATATGGGCCCGTGTGTGTGTGTCTAATGTGCCCGTGCGTGTGTGTGTGTGTGTGTGTGTGGGTGTGTGTGTGTATGTGTCTGTGTGTGTGTCTGATGTGCCTGCGTGTGTGTGTGTGTGTCTGATGTGTGTGTGTGTGTGTGTGCGTGGGTTTGTGTGTGTCTGATGTGCCTGTGCGTGTGTGTGTGTGTGGATGTGTGTGTGTGTGTGTGTGTGTGTGTGTGTGTGTGGATCAGCTGGACGGAGAGGGTCAGCCGTACATTCCATCGTCAGCCGTCGGCCCCTGAACACAGAGTCTGTCTGTTTGCGTCGCAGCAGCGACTGTCACACATTCAGTCACTCATTAACTCTGCTGGACAAACTTTGATCAAACTGCTCAGATAGTGGAGTCTGTCAGCGCGGCACCGACGGGCGGAGAGGTCAGAACCGGCCGGCGCTGATTCTCCTGCTCCTTTATGTTCAGACACTCGTTCATTTTTTTTAATGAAAGCTGGTTTATTACGGGAGCTCACGGTTTAGAACGCGTGGAGGGCGTGTCCAACCGGCCGAAGCGTTCCTAATCTGGGCGTAGAGAAAAGGTGTGAGGGTTGTTTTTAGTCTCCACCCGAAGAACCAGGCGGAAGGGAGGGGGGGGGGAATAATTCTGGAGCATGAATCAAACACTGTTTGATATTTTTCACGTAAACACAACAAGCAGCGACCAGACGGTTCTGTTCAGCTGTTCTGTTGGGCCCGTTCTGAGTCACTACTTCCTGTCGATAAATGTGACCGAGCCTGTTTGTAATGTGACCCGGTACCAGCTTGTAGACGCGAAAGCGTAAGGGGCCGAGGGCGACGCCCTGGGGGACACCGCATGTCAGAGCGGAGGAGGCGACATTAATCATTTAATAGATAGGAAGTTATTTTACCTTTTTATTGTTTTTCTTCTTGGTGAGTTTTTTTTTTTTTGATTTATTGTAAATTTAAATGAACGTACAAAATGCTGAATAAGACTTTCAGGATAAATGACTTCATTTTGTCATTATGGGTAAAACACAGTTAAATTCTGTGTTTTCCAAATATTCTGACTATTAATAATAATAATAGTTATTTACTTGATTTAAGATAATCCACCTCAGTCTTGTGCTATTTCAAATTTTCAACCTACTTCCTGTTTCCTCTTGACAGTTTTTTGTTCTTTTCATCTTAACCTCCGTGTTTTCCAAACATTCTGACCATAACTGATATTATTTGAAAAGATAATTTGCTGTATTTCCACAGCGATAGAGCGTTTTGAATGTTAAGGCTCCTTTTCCCTGTTCCCTCTCTGTGGAGGTGGACGGGTGGAGTAGAAGTAGGTGGAGCACCTGGTCGTAATGGAGGATCCTGCATGTGTGGGACGCGAGAGAAGATGCGTCAGTAGTTCAAAGTCACCTGCAGCGTCACGCTTCGCTGCACGAGCGAAGGGCGCCATAATAAGTCTACTGTAAGTGTTATCAGGCGGCGAGGAGGAGGAGGAGGAGGAGGAGGAGGAGGAGGAGGCGGCGGCGCGGACCGGCTCACTGCACTCTCTCATTTTACCTGATGCTCTTCATCTGAGTGATTTACGGCTCGTGCTCCAGAACACGAAGCTCCGGTCGCCTCCGCCGCAAAGGTGAGCCGCGTCCTCCTACTCCCCCAGAGTCTGCCTGAGGATGAGGAGGCGAAGGCGGCCATCTGGCTGCCTGGTGGAGGAGATAAATGAGCGCGGGGTACGAGGACACAGTATGAGGAATGGACCGGGCGAGTTAGGGTCACCTGGAGGCAGGTGGCGCTTCGTCGGGGTCACCCGGCGAGCTGAGCAACCCGTCATTAACGGAGGGAGCCGCTATGAGGAGCGGAGGAGGAGTTAATGACTTTGAGCCGCTCCTGCTCGTCGCGTCTGCTCACCGTGAAGTAGATTTGATTTACTCACATTGTAAAGCCAGGAGAAAAACCCGCCATAACATTATAACCACCGACCGGTAAAAGTCAGAGCACCTGACGCCTGTCAGGGGGCGGGACATATTAGACAGGAAGTGAAGTACAGTTTTAAGGTAAATGGTCCAGGTGAGAGGATCCTGGAGGCTTCTAACGTCTCGGTACCAGTACCACAGCGCACCCTCAGAGGTTTCGTGGAGTCCATGCCCCGATGGGTCAGAACTGATATAATGGCAAACGCGGTGAATGTCACGATATTAGTCAGGTGGTTATAATGTTATGGCTGAGCGGCGCACACGTTAAACTCATAACCAGTCCCAACATAAAATGACAAAGTACAAATCAGACAGAAACCCACCTCGACGTCGGCCCTCGCTAAAGCTCCTGCGGCTGATCGGCCGCAAATCCCTGCAGAAATGTTCCTAAGTCCTGCGGGGAGCCCGAAACATTCGGGCTGTTTTTAGCTGCGGATTAACGCCTGTGGGTTTTTATTGATATGTCAAATTCTTGTGTGTGAGTTAAGAGTTCTTTCTGGATCGTTTGATGATGTCACTGCTCTCTCCCTCCCATTCGGTGGTTAGCTGCCTGCTACAGTTAGAAGCTAGTAGCCTTCACTTAGTACGTGGTAGCATTCAGCAGGTAGTAGCATTCAGCAGCCAATAACTGATATCCGCTAGTAGCACTTAGCAGGTAGTAGCATTTAGAAGCGAGTAGACTTCAGAAGGTGGAAGCATGTAGAAGCCACTAACAGTTATTAGCTGATAGCATATAGCAGCCAGTAAAAAAAGATTGAATCTAGTAGTATTTACCAGCCTGTAGCATATTTGAGTTAGTAGCCCTTAGCAAGTAGTAGCATTAAGAGGCATGTTGTTATCATCAGTAGTATTTATAATAGCATTTAGCAGCCAGTTGCAATTTTCAGCTAGCCAACAGCAATTAAAATCTAGTAGTACTTGGCAGCCAGTAGCAGTTATCAGCTAAAAGCACTTAGCAGGTATTAGTTTTTAGAGGCCTTTAGTTCTCAGTAGTAGCATTAGCAGCCAGTAGCAATTGCCAGCTAGTAGCATATAGCAGCCAACAGCAACTAGAATCTAGTAGCATATAGCAGCCAGTAGCAGTTAGCACCCAGTAGCTTTTAGCAGCTAGCAGCGGTTAGCAGTTAACTGAAAATAGAAGAAAATCGACCCAAAATGGCTTCATATTAAGGAGACGGCGTGACATCCAGTAGCTCCTCCCCTCTGATCAGAGGATGACATCAGCCACGATGAAACCGTCAAGGTCAACCCACGTTTTCGCGTTACTTTGTATCTGTCGTTACTCGACGCGTACGCCTCTTTAGTCTCACAGAACCCGGACCTGACATTTAACCGACACCCTGTCGGACTCTGAGGCCCACGGCAGAATCTTCGCCTTCAAGGTTTTCTTCCATAAAGTTCCCGGTAACGACCTTTTATGTTCTGTGAGGTGGAGGACTTCCTTTCCCACAATGCCTTGCTGGCTGCTCTGATGCTGCCCTGATTTCTGGCTGTGACCCCTGAACCTTTCCTAATCCTGACCGGTCCGCTCTCCGTCCGTCCGGTTCCGGGTTCCAGACCCGGGTTCAGCAGAACGGCGCGGTGGAAGCAGAACCGTTTCTGGTGTCGCGGTGTCTTTATTTTTTTTTCTGAGCCGGCTGGGCGGCCCGTTTCGCTCCGGCTGGTCTGCCCCGGGGCTTCTGGTCTATTTATAGAGACACAGCGCCGTTTATATGGTCGAGAGCAGAGCTCGCCGGTTCTCCGGTCACGGTACCAGAATTAAAACCCTAGACACCATAACGCTGCTCCACATCAACAACTACAGATACCAGCTTCAGCCAGAATATCAGAACCGCTCCAGGAATTCTCTGAGACGAGCTCGGAGGAGAAACCGGGTCAGGATCTGTCATGTCTGTAAACAAAATAGTTCAGTTCTGGTGGAACTGGGAACCTGTTCAAGTCCTTATGGACTTCCTGACTCGCTTGCCAGATGCCTTTCTGCGGGATTAAGAGGCGTAACTTTCTGTCACGCCTTATTTTTCACTGCGACCGTCTGAATCTGGATCCTAGAACTGAAACTAAGGACAATTCTGCAGAGGTTCTAGAACCCAAGTTGTCAAAGAACCTTTAAAGAACCTTTGTGTTTGATCATTGATTTATAGAAGATCGAACCAGCCGGACGATCTAAATGGGCTTTTATTTTGTAAACTTACCTTAATGTAAAACAATAAAACTAAATCTGGAATATTTCATAAATTTATCATTTCCATTGAAACGAGTGGAATAAGTCGGGTTTTATATCTGTAAGTCCAAATATCCAGTCAGGGGTTCCGTCATTTTATCTATTTCATTTCATCGTGACAAACTTTATATTATATAACTGTTATTTTCATAATAACGAGAAACTCTGTTAATGAGAATCTTTGTCCAAAAAATATTAATTCAACATATCAAACTAAATTCAACTAATAAACATGTTCTTGGTGTGAACCTGGACTATTTCACTGTGTGAACCTGGACTGTTTAACTGTGTGAACCCGGACTGTTTCACTGTGTGAACCTGGACTGTTTCACTGTGTGAACCTGGACTGTTTAACTGTGTGAACCTGGACTGTTTCACTGTGTGAACCTGGACTGTTTCACTGTGTGAACCTGGACTGTTTCACTGTATGAACCTGGACTGTTTCACTGTATGAACCTGGACTGTTTCACTGTGTGAACCTGGACTGTTTCACTGTGTGAACCTGGACTGTTTCACTGTGTGAACCTGGACTGTTTCACTGTGTGAACCCGGACTGTTTCACTGTATGAACCTGGACTGTTTCACTGTATGAACCTGGACTGTTTCACTGTGTGAACCTGGACTGTTTCACTGTGTGAACCCGGACTGTTTCACTGTGTGAACCTGGACTGTTTCACTGTGTGAACCTGGACTGTTTCCCTGTGTGAACCTGGACTGTTTCACTGTGTGAACCTGGACGGTTTCACTGTGTGAACCTGGACGGTTTCACTGTGTGAACCTGGACTGTTTCACTGTGTGAACCTGGACTGTTTCACTGTGTGAACCTGGACTGTTTCACTGTGTGAACCTGGACTGTTTCACTGTGTGAACCTGGACTGTTTCACTGTGTGAACCTGGACTGTTTCACTGTATAAACCTGGACGGTTTCACTGTGTGAACCTGGACTGTTTCACTGTGTGAACCTGGACTGTTTCACTGTGTGAACCTGGACTGTTTCACTGTATAAACCTGGACTGTTTCACTGTATGAACCTGGACGGTTTCACAGTGTGAACCTGGACTGTTTCACTGTGTGAACCTGGACTGTGCCACTGTGTGAACCTGGACTGTGTCACTGTGTGAACCTGGACTGTTTCCCTGTGTGAACCTGGACTGTTTCACTGTGTGAACCTGGACTGTTTCACTGTGTGAACCTGGACTGTTTGACCGGATCAGTTTTTAATCCTCAGATTCTGGTTCTTGAGGTTTTCTCCTCTTGCAGGGGGAATGTTGAGAAGAAGCTTTGGACTCATTACCGGGGGGAGTGTGTGACTGAGAATTATGTGAATGAGTGTGTTCAGACACACACACGCACACGCACACACACACACACACACACACACACACACACATGCACACACGCACACACAAACACACACAAATACACATGCATATTTTCTGTGTGTGTGTGTGTGTGTGTGTGTGTGTGTGTGTGTGTGTGTGTGTGTGTGTGTGTGTGAGTGTGAGGATATTGGCCGTGTCACCTTAGATTAGGCGGCGGTGCCGGGCCGGTGATGGCGGTAGAGAGTGACCCCCTACCATCCGAGCCACAGTCATTAACGCGGGGGGAAAGAATCCTGTTGTCATGGTAACAGCGACCGCGCTGCCAAAATGGTCTCAATGAGAAGAAAAGGGGAGAGAGGGAGAGGAGGGAGGAGTGTGAGGAGGTGGTGGAGGCGGCGGGGTGGGGTTGAGGTGTGTCTGAGAGGAGATGAAGTAGATCCGTGTTTACATTCTATCGTGTTTGAACAGGAAGTGGAAGCCGGAGTGAACGTCATTTCATCGGCGTCACCTCAGCAGGTTTCGGTCCCATTAAAAAGAGGCGGAGCTCATTGATTAATTCTGAAAGAATGTCTTATAAAATAATCTTTATCAGTTCTGCCTCTTAATTAAGTTCTTTGTTTTGCCGCCGTGGCGTCACCTGTTGAGGGCGGGGCTTAAGCTCCTCCATTGCTCCCCTGTATTCTGCTTAAATGTTATGAAAGTGTAACGGCGGATGTTAGTGGAACCGGTCCTGACCGGCTCCAAAGCGACGAGGTGATGGGATAGACGGAAGACGAGTTAGCAGCAATAGTAGCAGCTAGTAGTAGCAGCTAGTAGTAGCCGCTAGTGGCAGGAAGCGTCTTGTAGCATTTGTCAACTTTTAGCAGTAAGCAGCTAGAAACATAAGTTAGGAGCAGGAAGCAGCTAGTAGACGTTTGCAAGTAGTAGCAGCTGTTAGCAGGTTGCAACAGGTAGCAATTTTCTAACGGCTAGCAATTAGTAGCTACTCGCAGTTAGAAATGGGTAGCATCATGATGCAGGTATAAGCTAGTAGCAATTAGCTGTTATTTGTTAGTAACAGGTAGGAGTTAGTAGCAGCTAGTATTAGGTAGCATCTTGTAGCACTTGGCAGCGTTTAGCAATAAGCAGCTAGTAACAGAAGTTAGGAGCAAATAGTAGCTAGTAAAAGTTTGTAAGTAGCAGCATCTGCTAACCGGTAGCAACAGGTAGATATTATTATATTGATATAAATACATTTTAGAAGATAAATGTAAAGTAATATTACTTTTCATAATATATATATTTTTTAAAAGCACCACAAAAAAAAATTGTATTAGATAAAACATTTAAAAACTAAGAAATACATAAATAAATGATAAATAAATACATTTAATGCCTAAATAATATTCAATTATGAAAGATGTATTTCGTTAATAAAATTAAAATAATAAATAAATACACACTGTAAAAATACATCAATGGGATCTAAATTAATACTTAAATTAATTCATTAAAAGTAATGAATTTATAAAAACAAAAGACAATCTAGCTGCATTAGATCACAGACAGCTAATAATAATAATAATAATAATAATAATAATAATAAAAACACGATCATTAGACTTCAGTCCGGTTCTAATTGTTCTAACCGTGTTGGCGCCACTTGACGCGTACGGAAGATGTTTCACTGGCCTAAATAAACGTAAACATGGCCGCGGTTGGCGCCGTCGTGTACGTAGTTGCGGTGGTTGTTTATTTGCGTATGTAGCGAGACTTGAGGTCAGTCGTGTGGAGGCGGGTCATGTAACCAGTGTGAACACGCTCTGATGTTTGGTTCTGGTGCAGAAGTGCTCCACCCACCCTCCACGTGTGTGTGTGTGCGTGTTTGTGTGAGTGTGTGTGTGTGTGTATAGGGAAGTGGTGACGGCGTGCGTCAGCAGGGTGTGGCGTGATAACAGCCAATCAGCCTTTCTCGCTCTCCTGCTTGTTTTCTATGTCGCTCACCCGCTTTTCAATCTGCCAGATGGAGACGCCCCGCCCTCCTCCGAGTGTGTGTGTGTGTGTGTGTCTATGAACAATACTTTATAAAA
Organism: Lophius americanus; assembly: GCA_037951165.1. Lineage (NCBI taxonomy): Eukaryota > Metazoa > Chordata > Actinopteri > Lophiiformes > Lophiidae > Lophius > Lophius americanus. The sequence goes on from JBBDHG010000394.1 coordinate 159,653, forward strand.
CCAACAACAAACCAACATCCTGTCGTGTGAAGCCAGGTAAACATGGATGCCGACAGAGATGGTCATTTCTGGCTGGCTTTCACTTCGCCACATCTGTCGCCCATCAACTGGCCGATCTGCAGCGGCGAGGGTCGAGACAGCAGAGACCCAGACCACGTGATGTCAAAGATCCAGCCTGTCGCCGTGGAAACGGTCTATAAACATCTTGAGACCGCGCCGGCAAAGAAATGACACCCAAACAACGACAGTAAACAACAAACACGGTTAATAAAGTTTAATGAAAGACGCGGCGAGGAGAGAAACTAAAGGATTTCAGATCCAGGACTGGACCGCAGGAAACATACGGGGTCGTTTAAAAACAGCCAGTAGGTGGCAGCAGCACGCCACTGCAGCGTGTGGGCTATTTTATCCAGAGAAGAAGAAGAAACGCGCCGTCACCCTTCTGTGATGTTGTTGTCGTGAGAAGATTCACGGATCGCGTGACTCTGCTCACGCTCTGTGTCTAAGGAATGTGGGTTTAGGCTAGTTATTATGCTAAGCTAATGTCATGTAGATATTGCATCATTTAAGGGTTTTCTCCGACTACTCATTCAACCAGCTACTTCATTTAAGTCTTTAGTAATTTGTCTTCTTTTTACCTTCTTTCAAAACCGTTTAGTTTTCTCTCATTTTCAGTGTTTCAACTATTTTTCTTTCTCTTTTCGTAGTTTTGTATTTATTTTGAATTTCTGCCATTTTTATATTTAGTTTTCTATTTTTCTAAATTAATTTATCAATTTTTTTTAAACCATTTTAGGTCTTTCTTTTAATTTTTTTTTAAAATTTTTACCATTCGTAGTTTTTGCACAATCTTTACATTTCTGAAAATAATTTTTGGAGACATTTAATCATTTTCTTTCTATTCCACCATTTTTATTTCATTTTATTATGTTTTTATTAAACCATTTTTATAATTTAATTTTCGATTATTTTTCACCAGTTTTTTTTTCTCTCACCATTTTTTCTGTTGAGACAGTTTTTACATATTTTAACTTGCTAAATTGTGTTTTTCTTTTTCTTCACCAGCGGTAGAAGCCATTGATAAAAACAGAGTCACCATTATGTTTCATTAAATCATAAAATGTGAGCACAGCTTCATCTCGCTCCTCCTCTCCCTCTCTTCGGCATGTTTTCATCCAGAGTTGAGCAACAGCGGTGACCTTTGACCCCGGGGTCGGCACACGTCAGCTGGTGTTTTTTACTTTCTCTGCACTTCGATCCGACTCGGATAAAGTTTCTGTGTGTGTGTGAGGAGAATCTGGTAGGAGAAAGTATTTATGGGTTTGAGTTGTTGTTCAATGAACGTATCAGCGTTTTCACAAACAAACAAACAAACGAACAAACAAACAATAGCAAAACTTAAAGCCTTTAAAAGGAAGTGAATCTGAGTTGATGGAACTGGTATTGAAACATTTAAATTAGGGGTGTGACATCACAGATTATTGATTCTTTATTGTTGTGTTTTATTGGAATTTGCTTCATTGATTGATAAATAATAAATTTGCACTTGTGTCGCAAACACAAACAAAACACGCGTTTCCGTGGTTACAGTATCACAATAGATTGAAATTGAAATCTCTAGTTTACTGCGTTAGCTAACGTTAACTCGTCTCCAGCAAGCTTTAGTTAATGTTAGCATGTCTGCTGGTAGCTGTAGCTAATGTTAGCACTTCCACTGCAGCTATCGTTTGCATGTCTGCAGCAGCTATAGCTTATGTCAACACGTCTGCAGCCTGTAGCGATGGTTAGCATGTCTGCATTACACCTTGTTTACCCTGGTAGGGTCTGGCGCGTCTGCAGCAGCTCACCCTCCCATTAGCATGTCTACAACCAGCTTTACCTAACGTTAGCTTGTCCCTGTAGCTACCTTTAGCTGACGTTAGTACATCTGCAGTCGGCTGAAGCTAAGAGTAGCATATCTAGCGAAAGTTAGCACGTGTGCAGCCAGTGCTACACGTATTTATCTCCATTAAAGTTTGAAGTGAGGCGTCGTCGCCGTGACAACCGCTACACAACAGCAGATGGTCGTTCCTTCCTCCAGATAAGGTGGACTAGCTGCTGCTTCCTACGGGTTTTCATCCATGATCCATTATTTAGTCCAGTACTGAGCTGATGATACCCATCATGGTACCACAGTTATCACGCTGAGGAAACATGCAGCCTCCTACTGAGGCAGCGGGAGGCGTCTCTGGAGGAGCCTGGCCCTTTAAGAGGCGGCGTGGGGTGGAGGAGGTGACGCTGTCAGGGAGCGGCTGCAGACGGAGATAAGTTTGTTTGTCTTCCACAGAGCCGATGAGATATCCAGAGCATCACATGATCCATCTTTCCACGTCTGCGTCGGCTAGCAGATAATAATTAGCATGTAGCGATGATCTGGACCAACAGCAGGGTAGTGAAGGATTATGGGAAGGAGGTGACGAAGAATTTCTTTCTCTTCTTCCTCACTGTCCGCCTAGAAATTAACTTTACATCATTATGCGATAATATATCGCAATGTGCCCAGAAATATCGCAAATGATCGCGTCAGGCTACAAAGTGTCAAAATATATCGCAATTTAGCGCAATTGGTATTTGAATATATTGCGATGTGCCACAAAGTATCGCACTACGTAAAATTACTGCATTCGTGGCGGTTAATTTGCGTTACGTGAGTTTGAGGCACAGCGCTTTAGCGGTTAGCACCTTTGCCTCATAGCAAGGCGGTTCTGGCCTCAGATCCACCTGGCGATATCGCCTAAAGGTAGTTGACTCCGTCTCTTCAGCAACCCGACAAGAGGAATAAATAAATGTGTGTTTGAATAAATGAAGTATTTGCTAGATAGATGCTATTAGCCTGTGACATCATCCACACGCCGTTCCTTTCCTGTCTTTTGGTTGGATGTTGTAAAAAGTTTGGTTGATAATGCTCTTAGTAAACCAGTACAAATATTTTTTTATGAATGTTCTGGTTTTGGACCAAGAGAACCGAACAGAACCACTCCAGTGAAAGAGACTCCAGAGGGTTAACGTAGATTTGTGGTGGCGTGGTCCTTTAGCCAACCGCCGTCTAATCTCTGTCACTCATTAACGAAGCCCCGCCCTCAGACACGCTCATACTCACATTGAGTTTTCCTTCGGGGGTCTTACTGCTCCTCAGGGGGGAGTGTGTACGTGTGTGTGTTTGTATGTATAAGTGTGTGTGTGTGTGTGTGTGTGTGTGTGTGTGTGTGTGTGTGTGTGTGTGTGTGTGTGTGTGTGTGTGTGTGTGTGTGTGTGTGTGTGTGTGTGTGTTGAGGACTCCAGTTACATGACTTGAGCAATGTTTGGACCTTAACAGGGAACCAATGGGAGCAGAGCCTGCTGCCCTCTCCCAGCTTCTCTGCTGCGCCTCCTCGTCTCCCTGCAGTTCTGTTTTCTAGACGTGTATCTGCTACAGGTGAAGCTCATCTGTCCCACACTCCTGACCTGCACTTGAACTCATCCAAACCCCAAGTAAACATCACTGTGGAACACTTGATTGCTGACGTTGCAGATGTGCTGACCCCCGTCTCCTGCAGTGATTAGGGTTGGGGGTCGAACCACAGCGAGGACCGTTGGAGAACATTTAGCATTTAGTTACTAAATGCTACTGGAAACTAAATGCTGCTAACTGCTTCTAGTTACTAACTGCTATTAGCTGCTTCCACTATCTGCAACTATGTTATTAGCTATTATCTGTTAAGTGCTAATAGCTGCTTGCTGCTACTAGCTAGTGAATGCTACTAGTTGCCAACTACTACCAGCTACTCATTGCTATTAGCTGCTTACTGCTATTAACCACTAACTGAGTTTATGCGACTCACTGACAGCGACTAGCTGCAACCAATTACTATCTGCTAATGGCTATTAGTATTAACTGCTACTAGCCGCTGACTGCTACTTACTGACTGCTATTAACTGCTACTAGCCTTTTTTATTTAAATCACCTGGTCACACGCATAACAGTTCACGTTAATGTCATGCCTTCCGTCTCGCTACATCCGTTGATTTAGCGACCACATTCCACCTTTGCCGCGTTTAAACAAAAATGCCGTGCAGTTACGAACTTTCCAGGGAAATCTGACAGAACTTCAGTCAGTCCTTGTGCATCCAATCGATGTTTCCCGGAGGTTGTAGCATAGCATACCGCCACGAAACCTACCTGAGGGGCGGAGCCGGGGCTCTGGGTCGTGTTAGCGCTCTAAAGGGTTGCGTTAGCGCTCCAAAGGGTCGCGTTAGCGCTCCAAAAGGTCGCGTTAGCGCTCTAAAGGGTCGCGTTAGCGCTCTAAAGGGTCGCGGTCCCACGCGGCCCGGACCGCCTCTGGATGTGGTCTGATCTCAATCCTCAGGATGTTGGTCTGAGGTGTGAGGAAGGCTGGAGTGGATTTATGCTCCTTTTGATGTCGTCTTTTTCTAATTAAACCTGATCAAATCATCCTGAAGATGATATCCAATCACATCCGACCCGCCGCCTCTTTGGTTTCCTCTGCGTTCTGATTAATGACCGTTTGATATCAACGGGGCGGAGGATGTGAACTGAGACTGAACCCACGGCGGTGTGAGGGAAAAACCGGGTGCGTCTCTTTTTTATTATTTAGGTTACTCCTCACCGTCGCCGGTTAAAACCCAGAGGAGCTTCTTCTTCTTGTTCTGCTGCGGCGCCGCGCGAATGACAGGAAACAGACGAAACCGGAGCCAAACGGACGGAAATCATCCTGATGTGAACGTGTGGCTGCCTCCCTGAGTGGGAGTGGGCGTGACCAGACGTCAGCCGCACTCCGCTCCATGTGTGTTCGTGGACTCTGTGGAGGCATGAGCAGAGTGTGCCCCACTGGGGCAACCCCCCCACCCACCCCACAGCCCCACCCTCACCCACCCCACAGCCCCACCCTCACCCACCCCACAGCCCCACCCTCACCCACCCCACAGCCCCACCCTCACCCACCCCACAGCCCCACCCTCACCCCCACCCTAAACACAGCACACACTCGGAGGTCCTCGGGGGGGTTTGGAGGGAGGCGGCAATGACAGCGAAGAGAGCGCTGACCCAGATAGTCTCTGTCCCACCCTCCCTCACCAACACTGTAAGAAATAAAACCTCCCTCACAAACCCACTGTAAAAAAATAAAACCTCACAAACCCACTGTAAAATAATAAAACCTCTCAAACACACTGTAAGAAAATAAACTAAGGACGTGATTCTATTCCTCGGGGGAAATGATTGAACTTCAAACCCCTGGCTGCAGTCTCTGATTGATGAGAACATTTAGCTCTCTAGCGTTCCTGAAGAATCTTAGCCCATTCACAAGGCTCTAGAATGTCCCGGGACTTCTTCTGGAGCCAACACACTAGCTTTAAATGTTGTAGTTTCAGTGTCTTTATTTTCATCTCTTCTTTAGTTTCAGCTTCTCTGTAGTTTTAGTTTCTCTGTATTTTAATTTCTTGTAGATTCTGTTTTCCTGTTGTTTTGGTTTCTCTGTAGCTTCGGTTCTCTGTACTTTTCAGATGCTCCGTAGTTTCGGTTTCTCTGTGGTTTTCAGATGATCCGTAGTTTCAGTTTCTCTGTAGTTTCAGGTTTTCTGTAGTTTCAGGTTTTCTGTAGTTTCAGCTTCTCTGTTGATTCAGTTTTCCGTAGTTTTTTTTTTGTGCCTCTCCTGTAGTTTTTACCGCTGCTGTAGTTTCAGCTTCTGTGTAGTTTCATTTTCTCTGTAGTTTTAGTTTCTCTGTATTTTCATTTCATGTAGATTCTGTTTCTCTGTAGCTTCGGTTCTCTGTAGTTTCAGTTTTTCTGGTACGCACACATTCCTAACTGGATTATCCGTTATCGAGGACAAAACCTTACTGGTTTTGCGCGACTTTCTTTTTTGCAGGGATAGAGATCGGTGGTTTCTGTTCCTCTGCTATAGAGACACTGCCCCCAGTGGTTCCCGCTGGTACTGGTTTATTTTATCCTGATCTGTTAGCTTTCATTTAATAATATGCACAAATACCCACGAAAATGACTCTTTGATCAGAGTATGAATGTTGAGATGCCACCGTTGTTTTTATTCAGTCTCAGGAAGCAAACGCGTAAAAGAAAAGGGTCTTTATAAACGCCATATTATCCTAATTCCACTTGTTTTTGTTATTTTTCTAAACTCTACGCTCACAATGCTAATTTTTGCAACTGTGACCCTTGACCCTTAATCGTCATGGTTTCAAGGTTTCTCTGTTGTCATTCCAAAATATGAAGGAAATTCAGCGAGTCCCAGTGAACCGCGTTAGTAAAAAATAATTCTAATATCCAAAAGGAGATAATAAAAGGCCTTAAATAGTTTGAGTATATAAAAATAGAGTGTAAAATAACATTTTAGCAGTGTTGAATTCACGGCGGTGGCTTTAAAAGCAGCAGAGATGCTTCAACTGGTGTGGAACCATCTTTGATGCGATCTGCACACCGTCGTCGGCTCACACCTTTTATCTTAACTCCTGCTTACGCCATCAGAAACCCCGTTTTTAGACTTTTACTCGTTTCCACTAAACATTCGCTCGACACGGCTTTGAGGCGGTGGAAAAAAAAGTTTCATCTCTCTCCGCTTTCTTCTCGTCTCTCTCTACCCCCATCTTGACTTCCTGTGGCGGGATAAGAGGCTGACAGGGTCACACCCACCCCACCCTCTTTATTCCTGGAACTCCTCAGTGGGACCCCTCCTCTAAGTGTCGGACAGGGGGGGGGGGGGGGGGCTGACACTCAAACTCATTCAGTCACTCCTCATTTACACACACCACATGCGCACACACACACACACACACTCCCAGTCCCACTCTATCACTTCTGGTTAACTCTGATCTGCTCACACACTCCTTCCTCGCCGTCGTCCAGCAGATGTGGATCAAATCGGATTTGTTAAAGATTCCGAGCTCCGTTCCGTTCGGGGTGTGGCGCCGTGTAGCGCAGAGTTCTGTCGACTTTAAGAACTTACGGCGTTCCCTCAGCAGCGTCTGAACTCTGCAGATCCACATTAGGTTAAAACAATCGCTGTGAAATCCTGCTGGATCCGCGTCTAGTCCTCGACGCCCCTGAGACGCGGCGCCGATTTATTCCTGCACGAGATAAAAGAGCAAGTTAGCGGAATACGAGGAATGTGCTTCAGTGAAATATTTATAGTGTTAACCGTTTGAAAGTTATGGATTTATGATTTTACAAAAAACTTAACTTAAGGAAACCCCCAAAAAACTTTGAAGGAATTAAAGGGGTAGCTAACTTTTAATATGCAAACTTATGGGATCATGCTAGCGCTAATACGACGCTAAGGTTGGTTAAAGAAGACAAAGCTAACTTCTAAATATATCTGACATTGTTTGAAAACGTGGATTCTGATGTAGCAGCTGCAGCTAACGCTAGTGTGACACTGCCCAGCAGTGTAGCTAATGTTAGCAAATGGTTCATCGAGCATTAAGCCGTCAATAAAATTTTAAATTGAAACGTTGGCATTCTCGACATTGTCATGTCGTTTATTAGCTAGTTGGAGAAGATGACGACTACGCTCTCATAGCTACCGTTTGCTATCGCAGCCATAATTGTCAAAGTTAGCAATTCAAGCCATCATAGCAAAAGTTGGCAAATGTCAATGATGGTTGTTAAAGTGTCTTGTGTTAGCTATCTTTGCAAATTTTAGCCACAGTAGTTAATATTAGCTCGTTATCATTGCTTATGACTTCTTTCACAGCTTACTTAAGCTAATTGCAGCTATCATTGATAAACCTAGTGAACTGTCATTGTTTGAGTTAGTATTTTTAATTACAGGTATCATAGCTTAAGATAAGGGATTGCTATAACTTACAATTTCAAGTAACGTGCCTAACTTTGGCTAACTTAGCCAAATTTCAAGTGTCATGGGCTAACTGAAGCTAGTGTGTCATTTTTCAAAAAATAAAGTCAGCTTATGTCAGCCATCATTGCTGCAGTTAGCTATTTTCAACTGCCACAGCTATTGCTAATGTAAGCTTATGTCGTTAAAGTTGTATAATTTTAACTACTTTGAGCTCGCATATAGAGTTTAGGCTAATTTTAGCAATCATAGATGAGGTTAGCTAACAGAGTGATGTTACAAAATGACTATGAATAATGAAAGTTTATCATGACATCATCGTGCTAATTAAACAGTTGGCTCAGTCGTTATTGGAGATATCTGGGCTTTTACCACTATCTGAAATACGTTAGCTTAGCATTTTCACTATCATTCATGTAAATCTTAAGTGCTGCTGTAGCCGGGTCAAAATGTTGCACATTTCCAAACGACTGACTTTTTGGTTCATGTCGTGAAGAAGGATGAAAACAGGTTCTAGAGGAAACTTCGGAGGAGGGTTGAGGGAGTTTGTTTGACTGATGGAACTCTGCCCTCCAGCTTTGGCGTCTGCAGCCTCTCGCTCTCTCCAGCCCACCAAAACAAATCCTCCTCTCACAAGTCGCTCACCTAAAAATGTCAACAATTGTTCTTTTTACAAGAGAGAAACATTCTTCAGCTCGCGTCTGGAATATGTTCAGGAACGCCCCACAGAACCACCTCAGGGTGACGGAACATAGAAAGCGGTCGCATGGTAATTATTTACATTTTACAACGATTACAAATGTTTGCGTAATCGTGCAAAAAGCTTTTCAACTGGCTTCATAAGCTTCCAGGGCTAGTTAGCGCTCTGCTAAAGTTCATTTGGCCAAATGTGGTCGGGTGTTTCTCTTCTAGCAAGAGAAGAAGTGGTACCGAAGTTTGTACCTGGAATGTACTGGGATTAGCAGCTCCCATAGTTGGCTAGCACTGAGATTAGCTAGCTGGCTCTAAGCTAGTGTCCATCTGTATGAATATGATCGGATGTCTGTCATTCGACAAGGAGAACATGTGGTACCTATCTTTGAACTTTGAAGGCACTGTGATTGGCAGCTTCATTAGCTAGCTAGCGCTATGCGAATGGTACATATCTGTTGTTTCCACAACAGTTACATCAATTTGGGATTATTCAAGCCATAGCTATTCAGTCAGCGTAGATATTCTCTTGGTTAGCTAGCGCTATGCTCAAATCTACTCGATAGCTAAAGTAGTTACTAGCATTACTAGCTTCCTCAGCTTGCTAGCTGTATACTGACGTCACGCCTGTCAAACTTGTCAACATGGTCCATCTGTGGATCAATGGAAACCAACACAATCAGTTCTGGAACTGCTCTTTTGGGAAAAGGATCATGGGAAAAAAAATTGTTGTGATTTGTTGCTATATAAATTAAAACAATGAAAATCGTTTCAGCCTCCTGTGTTGGATTAAAGTAGAATAATCAGAAGGAGACAGACACTTGGAAATGGATCTTGTTTTGTCTGTCTGGTTGTGGGTTGTTTGCCAGGTTTCTTTTTTTTGTGGGGGGGGGGGGGGTGACATCACCTTTGTTTAGAGGCACAGAGGGGGCTCTGTCCGTCACAATGGCGCTGAGGGACCAGATTGTGTGAGTCGTTTGGGGGGTTGGGTGATGGTGGAGATTCTTCCAGCCACACCCAGACTGATTGGTCGGGGGGGCCACACCTTCCTGTGGAATTTCCACCGAGAACACAGTAAACATGAAAACCACCAGGAAGGCCTGCCGCAGTTATCTTCACGGATCTGTCCGGGCTGGAACCCAAAGAATGGAACAAAGTCGGCGCCAGATCTTCAAAGATGAGGGTTCCGGGTAGAACTGTCGGAGTGAAGTTCCTCATGCTGTGAATATATTCCAGCATTCTGTGACTTTAATCCCCTTAAAGTGACATAAAAAGTAATAAAATTCCCCCATAAAACTTTTTTTGTCGGTCCGACCGCTGATTACACCAACAGGACCGATGTAGCAGTTAGCCGGCGTTAGCCAAATGTTTGCCATGAGGACTCAGGGGTGTGACCGTTAGCTCATGCTAGTGATAATGGCTGACAGTAGGTTACTTATGCTATGATAGTTGACGCCAGCCAACTTTGCCTAAGTTAACTCACTCAGCTACTGCTAATTGCTTAAGTTGCCTAACGTTATCTCTGATAGCTAGCAATGACAGCTAAAGTTAGCAATGATAGCAGAAATTAGCTAACTCAATCATCGATAGCAGAAATTAGCTAACTCAATCATTGATAGCAGAAATTAGCCAACCTTATTTATTTTAACCAATGTGAGCTAATGCTATCAATGCAAGCTAAAATGAGGGACGAGACTCCGATGAGTACTTCACTGTCTCGGGACATTCGGGTTCTGCAGGAACGTTACAAACATGACGTGGACAAGCGAGGAGAAGCGGAAGTGCTGATCTCTCAAGATCCTGATTCTGTTTAAAAGCCACAAAAACCATCAGCTCTGACCGCCGTTGCATCATCTTTCATCTTCATCAGAAGCAGAGAGACAGACGGCGAGAACGCGCGACATCAACAGCGTTCAAACTGAGGGTCACGACCCCGCCTAGGGCCACAGCCGTGTCACATCTCAACACGACCCAAATCATGTTTTCTTCTGTTGAACAAACTCATCCTCATCCTCATCCTCATCCTCGGGGACTCGTCATTCTGTGGGACTGTGGGTTTTTTGGTTCTCGATGTTCGCCCGTGGAAATTAGCATTGAGCTCATTGCTAGCATCAGCCGCTTTCCCTAACGTTTGCTAGGCTAAAGTTAGCTTCTCGAAACCTGCTTTGCTCCTCAGGCTGAATATATTACAGCATCTTATTAAGTTTTAGAACTTTTTGGGTCTCTCCATCGTCGGTTGAATAATTCGGCACCGGTGGCGACATGTTTTTATCTCGTTCCTCCGGCCGACGGCCGATTGGTGCGTCTCAAAAAGGTTCGCCACCTACTGTCACGTACGTTTGATTTTATTTGGGGCGGGGCTTCTGTCATCTCTAGAAGACTGCTTCACTTCAAGATTCTGTTGTCGTGTAAACCGGGCCTCAGTACATCAGTCAGAACACCAAATGGCCCAGAGGGTTCTGGCTCCAGAATTCAGTGACTCCCTCTCAGTCACATGACCAACCCTTCCTCCTCTGTTTCATGCTAATCCATCAACAAAAGCCTCTTCCTGCAGAGAACTCTGGAATCCTCCCCTTTTTGCTCCAGATATTCCTCAAAGTTATTGGCCACTTCCTGTCAGGAGGAGAACCAGGAGGCGTTTCTGCTGAGGGATCCTGGGTGGAGGTAAACATCTAGAACCTGAGGAAGTTCTCCTCCCTCACTTCTGGTATTCTGTTCCCAGAGAAGACAGGAAGTGCGGAGAAAATGGAGACAGAGAAGAGAAGGGGTGTGTGTGGACTCTCTCTCTCTCTCTCTCTCTCTATCTCGCCCCAGAAAAGGGTGTGTCAGCCTGCCTGCCGCTGAAAGGGAGGGAGGGGTCATTTGACGGTACTCCTCCCTGCTCCCTCTCTCTGCTCTCATTCCCTCAGAGGCAGCCTTTCCACCAGGCCTTTGTCTCCCTCTCTCTCTCTCTCTCTCTCTCTCTCTCTCTCTCTCTCTCTCTAAAATCTCTCCCTCTCTGGGAGGTTTCACGCAGCGTTCAGAGTGGAGGTAATTCTTCTTCTCCTGCTCGGTTCCCTCCAAATTCCACTTCCTGTTTTCTCTTACCTGTCCTCCTCTTTGCTCCTGCTTCAAACACTCCTGCCCTGGAAGTTTTGGCTTTTGCTTCACATTGTTCTCCCCTTCCCCCCCCCCCCCCCCTCACCCCCCATGCTGGCCTTCCTCTCACCTCCTCCTCTCACCTCCTACTTCCTCCTCTCACCTTTTCCTTCTCCTCCTCCTCCTCCTCAGTGCCAGTCGAGTCCTAAGCAGAAGAAGAGCGCCGCTGGCTCCCAGAAGAAGCAGAGGAGGAGCACGGCCAAGAAAGGCGCCGTTACCCGGCCGCCATCGCTGAGAGGTGAGGAGGAGGTGAAGGAGAAGGTGGCAACCAGGCCCACGCCGCCGCAGGAAGAAGGCGAGGAGGAAGCAGGCGAGGAGGAGCGAGAGGAAGTGGAGACGAAGGAGGACGAAGAAGAAGACATGCCGTCAGTCCAGATCAAACCAGAGCCCATGGAGATGGAGTGCACGGTGAGGAGGAGGAGGAGGAGGAGGAGGAGGAAGGTGATTGGTTGATTGGCTGGAAAAGGGGGATGGAAGAAGAGTGATTGTTGGATGGATGGATCTGGTGGGTGTGGCCGCCGGACCACAACGCTCACCGTCAGACATGTTTGAAGACTTCTTCTGCACTTTCTTCCTCTGATTCTTCTTCTCCTGTTTATTCCTCTTGTTTCATGTTCTTCTTCTTCGTCTCTTTCATTTCCTCCTCATCCTCCTTCTCTTATCTTCTTCATCCCCGATTTACATTTTTTTCCCTCCATTTCCTTCTTCTCTTCCACTTACAGTCTTCATCTCCGTATCCTTCTTCTACTTTATCTTCCTCACTTTTTCCTCCGGCTCTGGTGGCGTGGTTTGACTCCGCTGTTCGCCGAATAAAGTTGTGTTGAAAGTCAAGGTCTCCTCCTCCTTTTCCTCCTCATTCTTCAAACTCTTCCTCCTTCTCCTTTTTTCCTTTCCTCCTCTATTTCCTTCTCTTCCTCTATCCTTTTCCCTCTATTTTCTTCCTCCTTGCTCCTCTTCTTCATCTTCTCCTTCTTCTCCGCCGGCCTCTGAAGGAGCGCCGCCGACCCTCTGGTTTGTTTTAGTCGTCTTCTGGGGAGCGGGAGGAGCTCGGCGAGGGGAACAGCGAGGAGGTCAGAGGTCACGGCGGGGCTGAGGCGCTCTGACTGTGTGAATCATCATGAGGGTTTTGCTTCTCAGGGTCGGATTATTTTCGGTCTGAGGATAATTAAACAAATTCTGAGCAGGGGGCTCCGTCTATTTCCTGATTCACTCAGGCGCGGCGGCGTGACCTCCTCCTCCCTCATGTTTAATGCGACGCTCGTCACGGCGCCCTCAGAGGGACCGGACGCCGGAGATGAAAGGTGAAGTTCAGGCCGTTAAGATCCGGACCGGAAACCAGCATTTACTGACGAAAACACAAAAAAACGTGGAGTAGAAAAAAAAACAATGATATTTATAACTAGAATTGATTTTTGATGAAGTCCAAACCGTCAGTCCGTGATCCACGTTTAACCTTTGATCTCCAAGCTCTTCAGGCGTTTCCCTAGCGACTAAATATCCCATAATAACCTCAGAAATAATAAGACGCATTTCCTGCTTTTAATTTAAAATAGAATTAATTATTCAATTTTATTTTCTTACTTTATTGTTATACGGTATTTATTATTATTATTATTTCTACTTTTCACCATATAGTTGTTTACAGGCCTTATCGGATTTCACAAGCAAAGGAGGCGTGGCCTAAAATACATCAGCAACAACAGTCGTTAGTGGCGTTTGACATACAGTCTCTGTCTCTGCTAACAACCGTAGCTTCCGGCTACCACCTTTAACAGCTGTTAGCTGTTACTAGCTGCTTCTACCTGTAAACTGCAACTAGCTCATAGCTAGTGCTAGTTTCAAACAACTACTTGCTGCTCAATGCTAACAGCCGCTTACCACTACTAGCGGCTAATTGCTACCAGATGTTAACGGATACTAGCTGTTTCTAGCCGCTACCAAATGCTAACCTCTACCACCTGTTAACTGCTATTAGCTGTTTGTAGCATCTACCGGATACCACCTTATAACTGCAACTAGCTGCTGACTGCTACTAGCTGTTTGTAGCTGCTTACTCATACTAGCTTTTAACCGCAACCAGCTGCTGACTGTTACTAGCTGTTTGTAGCTGCTTACTCATACTAGCTTTTAACCGCAACTAGCTGCTGACTGTTACTAGCAGCTCAATGTTACTAGCTGTTAGTAGCTGCTACCTGATACCTGCTTTCAACTTTAACTAGCGGCTGACTAACTAGCAGCTCACTTTTACGAGCTGGGTTGCGATCGCTCCGTTCACACCGACTCGTCTCTGTTACTACCTCGGCTGCCGTCTCAGAGGAAGAGCATCGATGACCTCCACATTCTGCGCTCATCAACTTAGCAAAGAAGGGAGCGGAGCTAAAGCTCCGCCCTGAACAGGAAGTTCAGGTCTGAAGTGTTATCTTCTCATCTTTGTGATTATTTATACCACTGGAGTTGAAAACCCGTCATTACGTCCAGGCATCTCCTCCATTATGCTCTCCGACAGAGGGGCGTGGCCTCCGTCGTAGCCTCCCGTCCCGATCTGTGACACTGCTGTTCATGAACGCCAAACATGATCATCAGCGAGACACAGAGGTCGTGTTGGCGTGTCTGGCGTGTCGGTGTGATGTCACCACAGGCGTGTTGCTGCGCCTCCAACACGTCTGCGAGTTGATTGGCAGGTCAGCGCAGCCTGTCATTACAGCTGACGGGAACGTTATCGAATGAGCGTGAACGTAATGATAAGGTGAGGCTCACGCGGCGAGGACGGAGGGAAAGGTGGGGTCGTCAGCCGGGGGGTGGATGGGCGAGGAATGAGAGAGAGAGGAAGTGTGGAGCAGAGATAGGAGAGGCGGCGGAGTGGGCGTGGCCCTCGGATAAGGAACGCACTAGAGGATTTATTTCCTCTTACTTCATGGTTTGAAGACAAACACGATCTTTGTTTACGGCGCTTGAAAAGTTAAGTCAGCTATTTTTTTTTTTTTGATTTGACCCAAACTAAAATATCTTTCACTTCATTTTATATTCATTAGTAAAAAAAGTTTTCAGCTTGTACCTGAAATAATCCGCCTCAAATTATTCACTTCAAATTTCTGATTTTCAGCCTTTAAAAAAAGTTTTTTTTATTTTTTTCATTTTATGGATTATTGTTATTTTTTAAATTATTTTTTCTTAATATTTTTAGATGTTCTTTGAATTGATTGATTCAGTTTTACAAGTATTAAAATAAAGGATCCGTTATTTTTAATTTTGTCCAAATCTATCCCTCCACAAAACCCCAACTGGTTTCTAAAGACCCCCCCCCCGTTAATGTAATGAGCCGTTACATTAAAACCCCCGACAGGTGAGGTGAATAAAGTGTTTTTAGACATACCTGTCAGTGGGTGGAATGTTTTTGGCAGCAGGGGAACATTTTGTCCCGAAGTTGATGTTGGAAGCAGGAACATTTTTCGAGCGTTTGGATCTGAGCGACTTTGACAGACTGTGTGGTCTCTAGAGAACTGGGTCAGAACCGTTCCAGAACTTCAGGTCTTGATGGGTGTGACCTGATCTGCGGTGGTTTGTCATGCGGTAAACGTTGATGCTGGTTCTGATAGAAAGCTCTCAGAACCCTCGGTGACAACACAGAACTTTTGTGGCAATAATAATAATATTAGACCGGTGGTTATAATCTTATGGCTGATACATAAATGATCGATTATGGAATAGATTGTACATTTCCGGTCTTTTGTCGTCGTACTCGTCCTTTAAGGGAATCCTTACGCCGGGTAGAAGTGAATCTATTTTGCCTCCGTCTCAGTTTTCCCCCTCTCTAGAAGATGAGATGATGAGATGATGTCATGGCGTTTGAAATACGGCGCTCCGGAGCTTCCTGTCGAACAGACTGACAGCGGCCCCAGCTGCTTCCCTCCTACACACAGACAAGAATCCACGTTCAGATGGGAGGTGGGAGCGGTCGTTCCACTAGAGGAGCGGAACCGGGCCGCTCTTCATCCTCCGGAACTGAAACACCGGGAAACAGGATTCTGAAATCAGGCCGGTCACATGATCAGCTTGATTTTTTGGGTCTGACAAACCCGCTGAGGTGTTGGAGGTTTTAGTTTTTCTCTTTTGTTTTGCTTTCAGTAGAAAGCTTCTTTTTTTTTCTTTTAGATGATTTAAAATTGTTTTTTTTTAAATAAATTTTCTTCTTTTTTTAAAATTTTATCTTTATTTATTTATTTCATAATTTCAATTAAAGATCCAAAACTAACGGATTCAGTTAGTAATTATTTTCTCTCATTCATAAACAGTTTTTTTCTAAATTTAACCTGTAAATTCTCATTTGTTTTGACGTTTTCCTCTCAGATTTTCACCAAAGGTCATTGAATGCAACACTTTTCTTTTACTCAGCAGGTCAGACGTAAATCTGCTGAGGATGCAAAACTTACTGCATTTATTAGAACTTTAAAAGAAGTTCATTTCTCTCATTTAAAAGGCGTTTTTAAAACCTCATGTGATTTCCTCCTGTGGTGGTTGATGATGGAAGGAAAAATGAGGAAGAGGAGGGCGTTTGTTTCACGGCTTCACGTCATTCATCCCGCTGTGACGTTGGAGTTGCGTTCAATGTCATAGCAGTTGCGTTCAATGTCATAGCAGCTTTAGGCTCGTGCGTGAAATTGGGAAACCGCACGCCTCAGACAAATCGTCGTCTTCTCATCGCAAACTCATGATGAGATTCAGATGGTGCGTTCAGGACGATGGTAAACTTCATATTCCAAGTCGACGATGAAGCAGATTTTCTTGTTTCTTTCTTTCCTTTTATTTATATGCAATTTTTTCCTTACATATGCAAATACGACTGATCCAATTTGAATACAGCTTTGTGAAAGGGGCGGAGCCTGAGGGCGGAGAACACGTGTGGCGTCTGGCGTGGTGGAAGTGTGATGAAATTCAATGTTTCGCCAGGAAACAGGAAGTTGTCGTAACTCATCTATTCACGGTCCAGTGGGCCCCAAAGTTCCCGCGTTGCATCGGAGTCGCAGACTGAAGACTTCCACATGTCAATATTCAAATATAGACGCTAGGGACGCTAATTTCTTATTCCTGTTTTCGATCATGTGGCGCCGTGAAGTTTTATTCTCCTTTTTATTCCTATGAAGAGACTCTGATGATAATGAAGCGTGAGCAGCGGAGCTCGCTAACGTAGCTACCGTCGCGTAGCTACCGTCGCGTAGCTACCGTCGCGTAGCTACCGTCGCGTAGCTACCGTCGCGTAGCTACCGTCGCGTGGCTACCGTCGCGTGGCTATCGTCGCGTAGCTATCGTCGCGTAGCTATCGTCGCGTAGCTATCGTCGCCTAGCTACCGTCGCGTAGCTACCGTCGCGTAGCTACCGTCGCGTAGCTACCGTCAGAATATCGAGAAGGAGATGCCAGAACTCGCTGAATCCCCAGAAGCCTCCTCTTCTTTGGCGCCATAAAAGTGGCCCCCTAAGAATGAGTGTGAGTTTTGTGAGTTTGGGTTTGGTGATGATCTTGGGGGTCCGTTGTTGGAGAGGTTCCTTTCAGCTGGTTCTGGGAGAGACAGTGTAACTTGTGTGAAGAACGTTTCTGGTCCGGCGGCGATGGGAAGTTTAATAATTGATCGGAACCATCTGACGCCGCGCTGGTGGAAGATTAACTCCTGATTGGATCTCAGGTTTCACAGGAGAAGCAGAGGTGGTCACATGAGGAGGACGAGGGGGGAGGGTCTTCAGAGTCGGGTTAGTCATGGGTGGGGGCTGGGTGGGGTTGCGTTGCGTAAGGCCTCATTAAGCAGAGGGTGCGTCGACATCCAGGAAGTAGATCCTGCTGGTATTCGCCCCTCTGGGGGAGGCACTTGAACGCCTCACGGCCGTCTGCGGTGGCTGTTTTCACTCTGAGCGTCGCCGCGGCGACGAGACCAGACGAGTGTTCTGACAGGATGTGGTTCTTCCTCGCGGTGCGGGTCAACGTAGAAACACTCGAGTACAGTGACCCAGGATGGCGAAACACTTCGCAGCACTGACCCGAATAAACGTGTGATATGTCAGGATGTGTGCCGGTTCAACTCCAGGCCCATTGTCGGCTCTCTGGCAGAAGTATGCAGCCTGCATTTCAAAACCGCGAGGGCATTCAGGGAGCAAATACCTCCGCCGAGGCCGCACAAAGAGCCCAGAACTGTGGGCTTTATTCCCTGCATGCGTATCTGCGTAACGGTTCTGTTTGACCCCGGAGAATTAAGAGGCCAGATATTAAAAGGAGGAGAAACTCCGAGTCGAAGCTGCCGGCTGGAAGTCCGACTCAGAAAGTGACAGAATTGTGGTTCTATTAAGATTGTTGTGGAGGAAATGATGGGAAGTGTCGCAGTTTTAAAGAAAGAGGAAGAGATTTTCTTCCTCCAACATAAAAACAAATGAAGGGGAGACATCTGCAAAGAATTAAATGGATGAACTTTTTGAGAGAGACAAATGAACTCATGCTGTAACTAAGATCTTTCTCTCCGCCGCGTTTGTTTGTTTGTTTATTCATACAGAACAAAACAACCGCGGCGTAACGCCGCTCGTGTTTGTTGCTCTGATAGAGATCCGTCATCCTCCTCTCTTAGCAACCTGCTAACTGCTACCAGCTGGTAGCCGCAACTAGCGGCTAACGCCCAAAAGCTGGTAAGCACAACTAACTCCTAAACGC
This sequence comes from Lophius americanus, assembly GCA_037951165.1. Lineage (NCBI taxonomy): Eukaryota > Metazoa > Chordata > Actinopteri > Lophiiformes > Lophiidae > Lophius > Lophius americanus. The sequence goes on from JBBDHG010000394.1 coordinate 178,016, forward strand.
TCTTAGTTGATAACTGCAATTAGATGCTAATAACCACCAGCTGCTAACCATTCCTAGCTGCTAATCGTAACTAGCTGCTAACAACTACCATGTGCTGACTATTCCTAGCTGCTATTCGCTACTAGCTGGTAACAATTACCAGCTGCTTACTATTCCTAGCTGCTAATCGCTACTAGCTGGTAACAATTACCAGCTGCTTACTATTCCTAGCTGCTAATCGCTACTAGCTGGTAACAACTTCCAGCTGGTAACCACAAATAGCTGCTAACCTCTTGGATGCGACCACGCTGCTAACTGCTATTAGCTAGTAATCCCAACTAGCTGCTAACCGCTACCAGTTGTTAACCATTCCAAGCTGGTAATTTTGCTAGCTGCTAACAGCTTTCAGCTCTTTTATTTTTCTAATCTCTTGCTAGTAGCAGGTGCTACATAGGAGCATCTCACAGCTAGTAGCACTTGGCATTTGATAGCAGCAAAACTATAGCAGCAGTTAATCAATAATCTGGCGTTGGCTCTTCAAAGTCTCATATATTATGGGATACCATCCATCACTCTACCATAAATCACTCGCTGCTGAGTCTCTGTTAACATAACAAACTTTACGAAACTGTTATTACGACTAATTCTCTTTGACTTAGTTGTAAGTTGAGGATTTCATTTAAATATTATTATTTAATTTATTAATAATAATAATATTATTATTATTATTATTACAGATGAACCAACTTTACCAGCGGGTTCATCTGATAACTTTCTGTCCTATAACGCAAAAACTGTTCAATATGTTTTCACAAAACCTTCTCAGTGTATCAATAATAACAGGAAGTGGTCGTTTTTGTATTTTCCCGTTTCCATGGCAACAAGTTGGCCAATTCTGTGAGGGGGAGCTTTTCTAAATCAAAAACTGTTCAATATTCCAAAGCCAAACTTTCGGCCCGTCTACCTGAGATGTGACTTCTGATGGTTTGGGGGGAATTTTAAGCATTTGATTTTTCCCAGATTAGATTTTGAGACAAATAACTTCATTTCTAACTGTTACATTAAATCCGGGGCGAGGAGCGTCCAGAGCAGAGAGGTGATCAGGTCCGAACAGAACGGATGTTAATTCCAGGTGTGATCAGGTGAAAAGTTTGTGGACCACTTCCTCTTTTCACACACACGCACACACACACACACACACACACACACACACACTCTCACACACCCTTTCTCTACGCCCTGATAGGATGTGTTGAAGGAGCCTTCCGCTCGCACCGTCACCATGGCAACCTCGGCTCTCTGGCGGGAGTTGTCGAAAAGACTGTGCATAGCCTGACCCCTCCCCCCTCCTCTTCCTCCTCCTCTTCGTCCTCTTCCTCCTCTTTCTGCCCCCCCCCCCCCCCCCCCCCCCCCTCTGAATACCTGCCAGCTCAGTGAATGGGCTGTAATCTACACACAAACACAATGAAGCCCTCTGTGTGTGTGTGTGTGTGTGTGTGTGTGTGTGAGAGTGTCTATGTGTGTGTGTGTGTCACTGATGTGTGCGCATAAACAAGTCATTTCTCACCCAGCAAATAACACACACAGACACACACACACACACAAACTGACTCAATCTATTCACTGTGATTTGGCCAGCAAATGTGTGTGTGTGTGTGTGGTTGTGGTTGTGTGTGTGTGTGTGTGTTTGAGTGGTGGACAGATAAATTTGGACACATGCAGCTCCCCCTACTGGTTCCGTTTGTTGATGATGATGATGTCATCACTTCCGCCACAGCTTCCAGGAAGTGGAGGAAGTGTCTTTATTGGACAGGAAGTAGGTCTGATGGAATACAGTCGATGATATTGATAGAAAATGTTTGTGTTTGTTGAGTGGGATAAATAATTTGATGGCTTCAGATCTACAAAGGATTAAATCAACAAAGTTTATTTATCACACAGATATTCTTTTGACAACATCAGTGAGTTTTTAAAAGAAAACCGATTCGAGGTCAAATAAAGAATTAAACATTCAGCTTTGAGGCTGAATTTTTAAACATTCAGCTTTGAGGCTATAAAGTCAGTCGGTTTTATTTATATGGTGCCAAATTACAATAAACGTTACAAAGTTCTTTACAGTTTAGATGTTTGGGTCGCACCTTCGGACACATTTTATCTTTACTTTCTTAAAAACACCGTCACTCAAGCTGGACGAACTGTTCCTTTAATTACAAGGACAACAATCCAACATTTGTTTTTTTCTGCTTCATCAGAAATCCGGATCCTTCTCTGGAATAATAATAATATAAGACTGTGTTTCATCTGGAAGGTTAGCGCCACGGCGCTCGTTCATGTAGACCATCAAAAACAAAGTTTTTCTTTGGGGTCGGGGTGTGTCCTGTGTGGGACGGGACGGTTACTAGGTAACGTTAGGGCTGAGCTGTGGATCAGCCTGCTAACAGGTGGGTGAACCAGAGGGTGCAGGGTGGGGGCTGTGTCACAGGGTGGGTAAGGGGTGGTGCTGCGTGTGTGTGTGTGTGTGTGTGTGTGTGTGTGTGTGTGTGTGTGTGTGTGTGTGTGTGTGTGTGTGTGTGTGTGTGTGTGTGTGTGTGTGTGTGTGTGTGTGTGTGTGTGTGTGTGTGTGTGTGTGTGTGTGTGCAGGGCGGGGCTGCATGCTTCGTGGTTAATATCTCCGCCAGCTGTTGTTTTCATTCTGTATTCCTACTTTCTCACACACACACACACACACACACACACTGCAGAGAGTGAAAGGTCAAGTCTCATCTGGGCTGTAAAACGTCACATTTTAAACGACATATTTTATATTTATTCAGGTTTATTTTCCGTTTACAGTCGACTCTTAAATTAAGATCGCTGTTCGGTTTGTTTGTTTGTAATTTTCAGAATTGTGTAACGAGGAAATCTAACCTCTTTTAAACACCTTGTTTTGTATTAATGCGGTTATTAGCAGTTAGCATCTAGCTTCAAGTAGCACCCACTAACAATGAATCGCCAATAGGGGTTGGAAGCTTGAAGCAGGAAGCAGCTAAGCAATTAGCTGTCGCTAACAGTTAGTAGCCCATGTCTGTTAGCAGATAGGAACTAGTAGCAATCAGCAGCCATTAACCAGTAGAAGTTAGCAGCTAGTATCAGCTGCTAGTGTCAGTTATAAGATAGTAGCTAATAGCAGTTGGTGTTACTTAAGAGATACTAGTAATTGGCAGCTAGTAGCACCTAGCAGATATTATGATTTAGGAGATAGTAGCTGTAGGGAGCTAGTGAAAACTAGTGTAATTTGCATGTTAGCCGCAATTAACAGTGATTTTCTGTTCACAAATAGCTTCAATTAGCAGCTAGTAAGAGTTACCATCCAGTAGAATTTAGCAGCTAGTATCCGGTAGCAGCTAACTCAAAGAAGAAGACTTCGGATGAGGGGGGCGAGAGAACTTAGTTTGTTGTCAACCTCTACTAGCTACTAGCTACTAGCTGCCGTCTTCTACTGAATGCTAACTGCTACTTGCTGCTAATTGCTGGGGCAAGAGTTGGGGAATTCTAAAGTAATGAAGTATAGGTGTCACCTGAGTATCAACATCTTGGATGCTTCTGAGCGACGCTAAAGACGTAGCAGCGATGAAACACCTGAGTTTGACCAATAACTGAAGGCCTACAGAGATTCATTCCTCGGGGGCGGGGCTAAACTCAACCGCTGTTAATCATGTACTCCAGTAATAAGTCATCTATTCTATCAGCTCCTCCTTTGTTTAACGGATCTCATCATCCATCCATCTTCACTCCCGGCATCCTTATCATCACGCACAAAAACGCCTCCAAGCTTCTTATCCGACAGGATTGACGACACTCAAACGCCACACGGAGAATTCCTTTCCTAATAGTGGTCCGGTTCTGGATCTGACCCCTCATGTGTCATCAATGCGTCCAGGGATTAGACCTCCTGAGCCAACCCTTAGTCCAACAGTCACTGTCACATGACCTAAAACCCTTGTGTATATATATTATATATATATATATATATATATATATATTTAGTATATAGTGTAAGGTTCTAGTTTCTCTGATCAACTTTGATGCTCCAGTTTGTTTCAGATGCTAACGCCTCCGGTAGAAAGAATGAGCTGCGAGGTGAAGGCTAGATGACTCAGACTGTAGTCAGCGAAAGTTTCCTCATGAGGCATTCAGGGACCTTGATTTGAGTTATAGTTCAAGATTCTGTTTGATTTTCAACTCGGTTCGCTGTTGCTTTCGTGTAGAAGTTAGTAGCTAGTGGAAAATAGCAGCCAGTAGATGTTAGCCGCTAGTAGCAGCTACGTCAAAGAAGAAGACTTCAGATTGAAGAGCCAGAGTTTGTTTTGCTAACTGCTAATTGCCGGCGGCGGCGGCGGCGTGAGACTAACCTGATTTCATTTGCAGCTATAATCTGAGGTCTGATGGACGTTATCGTCTTTTTCTCGTTACGTTAATCAGATAATAATAATAATACAATTTCAAACACGACCACGCCTCATTTAAGACACCCATGGGTGCACAGACGGGTGAGAGAACATTTACTACTTTAACCCCCTTTGGGCGCCTCTTCTTTTTTTTTACCGGCCGTCAGAAAGTTTCCTTCTTGTGGGGTTTTAGAGGGGGAGAGAGAGAGGGTGGGTGGGTGGGTGGAGCCAGAGAGGAATGAGAGGGTGAGGATTGGGAGGAGACGAGGGCGTGGTTGGTGGAGAGAAGCTGGAGGGAGAGAAAGGTGAACTGGGGTGTGGTCAGGATGGAGAGAGAGAGAGAGAGAGAGAGAGAGAGAATGATGGGGGGGGGGAAGTAGTGGAAACATGGAGTCAGGCGATAGCTCCCAGTTTCCATGGTAACGCCAGGCCTTTCCCGCCCACTCTGTTTCCGCGCCTCATCCCTCTCTTCTTCTTTCACACTTCATTTTCTTCTGCGGGTTCATGTTTGTTTGTGTCTATAATCACGTTATGACCCTGATTCCTCTCCTCCTCACCCGTCTCCCTCGCTGCTCCTCCCTCCATAGACTCCCTCAGCCCCTGCACCAAATCTGTCTTTCTTCTCCTCCTTCTGTTCTGCATCTTTCCTCTCCCTACCCTTTTCATCATCTTTGATTTCCTTTCATTTGTTCCATCTTTCCATTTCTTCTCCTTTTCCTCCTTCCTTTCCTTTCCTTGGTGTCTCATTTCCTCTTGCCTCCTTTCTCGCAATGTTCTCCTTTCCTTTCCTATTGCTTTATGTCCTTTTCAGTCCTCTCCTCTCCCCTCTCCTTCACTTCTTCTTTTCTTCTTTCCACATTCCTTGTGTCCCATTTCCTTCTTTCATTTTTGTCTAGTGTCCTTGTCATCTCCTTTTCCCTCTCTTGCTTTTTACTTTCCCTTCCTTTCCTTCCCTCTCCAGTTAATTTCTTCTCCATTAGTTCTCTATTTCTCCCTCGGCCCTTCCTTATCTTCTCCCGTGGCTTATTCCCCTCTCCATCCCTTTTTAATTCTCATTTGCCCCTCTTCCTTTTCCTTTTTTTTTCATTTCCTTCTCCGTTCTTTTCCCCTTTCCTTTGTCCTTAACCACTCTTTCTCCGTTTTCCCTTCCGTGTTTCCTCTTTTATGTCTTACTTTGTTCTTCTTTCATCGTTGTTCCTATTCCTGATGCAGTCTGTCTGTTTCCACTCATTCCTTCTCTTTTTCCCTTTCCATTCCTTTCCTTTCCTTTCCTTTCCTTTCCTTTCCTTTCCTTTCCTTCCTTTCATTTTCTTCTTGTCTTTTCACACCTTGACTCCTTCTTTGTCGTTTTCGATTGCTTTCTTCCCTCTCTGTCTCAATTCCATCTCTTTTCCTTCCCTTTCCTTCCTCGTGTTCTGGGTGGGTTCTATCGGTTTTCCTTTTTTTCTCCACGCCTCTAACGGAAGCAGAAGATGAAGGTTGGAATCCTGGTTTGGTTCTTTGAGACGATGGAGGAGAATCTCTCACACAGCTCCTCTCCTGTCAAGCTCTAAAAAAAACCGCGGCATGTTCCTTTAGCGGTGGATGTTTGTGACGATGGCTGCAGGCGGATGTTCAGCAGTCTCCATCTTGACTGTGTGACCTGATAAAAGGGCGTAGCGGAGACTCCACCCTCTCCTCTCCCACCGAGGAGTTACGCTCGGCTGAACTGGAAGGAGGCCAACTCTAACCTCTCTCTCTCTCTTGCTCTCTCTCGCCCTCCCCTATAGTCAGTACCAGCCTCAGCTCTCCTCTCTCCCTCATTATCTCCCCCCCCCCCCCCCTCTCAATGTCCCACACAGCAGCCATTGTTCCACAGCTGAGCCCTGCAGAGGCCAGCGAGAAGCTTCATCCTGGAAAAGTAGAGCGTAACGCGGCGCCAGCGATAATGAGAATCATCGATCGGGAGGAAGAAGTTCCTCAAAGTTCTCCTTCAGTAGATCTCCTCAATAAGACAGAATTATGTTTTCGTTGTTTTTGAGACGCTTTGATGTCGCTGAAGACTTCGGTGTCTCAAAAAAAAAAAACGCTCACAAGATAGTACGCTTGCCCCGTAAGCCCCGCCCCTCATTTGAGTAGTTTATGTACATAATTATACATTTAAAAAAAAAACCACTCAACCAGACCTGCACTTCTAGACATGTTCTGTTCCAACCGTCTAGCCATCACTATTTGATTCTTGCCAAAGTCAGAACAGGAAAAGTCAGAATTGATGAAACAATTTTGAATTTATTGAATTCAAAATGGAATTTTTGAATTTTGAATTTTGAATTTAAGTGGTCTAAGGAAGGAGAGCCAGGGTCTTCAGGAGTCAGGACCTTCAGGGAAGAATATTCTCTTGTTGCGTAATTTATTCCTCCCACCGACGGGTAACCACGGTAACCAGATAATCAACGTTAATCTGACTTCACCGGTCGGTGGTCATAATGTTATGGCTGTTGTTTATTTTCCTTTAGTCTGCACTGACAAAAAGAATCACAGCAATGTCTCATAAAAACATTGCCGTTATTATGTCTGTCATCAAACACTGACCAAACTCTGACATAAACAGAATCTTCCCTACTTCCTGTTACTTTGCTGGTTACAAAATAAAAGCATCCCTCCTTCCTGTGTTTAGTTTACGACATTTGTGCAAAAAAACTTTTCTCTGCTGAGACATTTGTTGCGATATTATGGAAAGTTGGTCCGAATAGGATTTTATTCGGTCTGAGATATGCTAATATAACCGTTATCCTGTTAAATTAAAGGCCCGTCTTGACGTAAAAGCCCGGGTTCTTAATTGGATAGTATCTCTGAACTACTTCCTGTTGCTCTCCAAGCAGGCGGACGTTGGTGACGACGGCTCACAGCCCACAAACCTGAAGGTCAAGATGGAGCCAGAAATTTGCAAAACGGAGCCGCGTTCTCCGGAGCCGAGCCCAGCCGAGGATCAGACGGAACCGGTGGACCTGTCGCTCAACAAGCCGCGCTCTTCTTCACTTCCAGTTACTATGATCAGCACCACAGTCAACCCGGCGCCCAGCGTCATCCTGAACCAGCCCAGCCTGTCAGCTACGCCGGTCGCCTCAGCGGTACAATCGATAGGCTCCATGGTAACCACAAACGTCTACACGTCTTTAAAGGAAGTTCGTAGAAACAGTTAGTAACGGATAACAGCTAGTAGTAGAAGCCGTTAGCAGCTGGTAGCAGTTAGCAGCCTTGGGTAGCAAGCACCAAGCAGATGTCAGTTAGTGGTAGTAGTAGTAGTTAGCAGCCAGTAGGAGTTAACACTTATTAGTAGATGAGGCAAATTGCAGTTAGTAGCATTATAGCGGCTTGTAGCAGTAAGAAGCTTGTAACAGTTAGCCGCTAATAGCAGTGAGTTTAGGCACTAGCAGCAGTTAGCAGCCGGTAGTAGTTTGTAACAAATAACTGGAAAGTAGTTGTTAGCATTTAGTTGTGGTTATTAGCTACTAGCAGTTAGCAGCCAGTAATAATAAGTATCTAATAGCAAGTAAGTAGCTCTTAGTTGTTAGCTGCTAGTGGCAGTTAGTAGCCAGTAGTCGTTAGCAGTTAGAGGCAGTTAGCAGCTAGTACCGGGTCACCATTTTACAACTCGGGTAGCTTGGAGCGAATAATCACGTTCCTCTCTCTCTTTCTCTCTCTCTCTCGCCATTCTTCCAGGTTCTCTCTCCGGGGTCCATCTTGGCAACTCAGGGCGCCGGGGGTCAGCAGATCCTCCACGTCATCCACACCATCCCCTCCGTCAGCATGCCCAGTAAGGTGGGGCAGCTCCAGACCATCCCGGTGGTGGTGCAGTCACTTCCTGTGGTCTACACCACCATGCCCACCGACGGCGTCGCCACAGCCGCCATTACTGTCCCACTCATAGGCAGCGACGGGCGCTCCGAAGGCTCGGGTGAGTGACTATCCATCCCATAATCAGGTATTCAATTAATAAAGTGGCAAAAAGGAATAAAATAGGCAAAGTGAAGACATTAAAGGCTTAAAATTTAAAAAAAAAAAAAAAGAAAACTTCAATTAGAAACTTAAAAAGATATTTTTGATGCATATTTAAAACTAAATATTGAATATTATATAATATTTATGTATTTATGGAATGACATTTGAGGAGTTCGGTGTCTGAAATGGAAGACGGGAGATCTCCGTCTCCATCTATCCTCGTCCGTCACACCCGCCATCGATCCTCTTTTATCCTGTCATTCATGGCGAGCGCTCGGCCTCAGGGGAGGACGGCGAGCGTCTCCAGGGAGACGCCGTCTCTGTCATTCTAGACTCCCTCCATATGTTGCTGATGATGGATTCTCCCTCTAAAAGCAGGAAACCCTCCGAAAGAAAGAAAGAAATGTTCCTGCGACACGAGCCGGAGCGAATCGGCCCGCGTCTCTACGTCCTCTGATGTTCCGTAGATCCGACTCCATGTTCAGAACGCCGTCAGCGACGTACTTCCTGTGGTCCAGATCCTTTACTCGAGTTAAAGTACTAATACCACTCTGTACAAGCAGAACTTTGACAGTATCGGAGTAAAAGTACTGTTCGAGGAGTAAAACGGTTCCGCTCAGTACTTTTTTTGGATCGCTATTACTGCTGTAGATGTTGAAGTTCAGGTAATCTGATTACTTCATCTAGTGTTGAGTTTCTTTAAATAATTCAAGGAGTCCGCTACGATTATATACTGTTTTAACTTTGACAGTTTTTTACTGTTTCCTCTTGTTTTTTTGTTTTTTTACTGTTATTCAATAAAGTCACTTTTTACAGTGTACTGTAAAAAAAAAATGGTGTACCACCAAAATCTGTAATTTAAACGTAATGATAGCTTTACGGAAATAACCATCTTTCTGCTTTTATGGAATTTTTCCATAAATCTTTACCAAAAGTTTCTATTTTCGCATTAAAGTTCCACGTTTTCCACGTACTTTGACCCTAAAAAAACAAAAACAAACGGTATTTACTGTTGTTTTATTAAAAATAATTCATCCATTACACTACAGTGAAATAAACTTTTACAGCGAAGGCAGTTAAAATATGAAAAATTGTATCGTATGAAAAGAAAGGAGTAACTCCAGAAGTCGGAAAAATGGTGGTGGAGTAAAAGTACAATGGAAAAACTCAGGTGAAGTACCAGTACCTCAAGTTTTAGGACTTTGGTGCGGTACTTGAGCGAGAGGACTTGGTTCCTATCCACCACAGCTTTTATCTGACCGGCTCTTTTCACGCCAGACGCCATGAAGCGGCGGCCAGCAGACGGGTTGGAGGCGCTGCGATCCATCCCTGAGTAAACACGGAGGGCAGATCCACATTTGCTGAGGCGAGCTGGTAAAAGCGGCCACCGCCCGTTTGACAAACTAAAGTCTGGACCGTCAGAGAGGACGGTTCTAATCCAGACCAGCCTGGGCTCAGGAATGTAAACCAGGAAGTCCTGACGAGTCTGACCTGAAGACGCTCCCGGTCTGTTTGATACATCCCAGATTGATTTCGCTTTGTCTCAACCTGCCGTATTTCCCAACGTTAGACAGGAAGTGACTGCTTTCAGTCAGAGACATGTGGTTCTCTTTAGACTCTCCGCAGGAGGATCAGAGATCGTGTAAAACAACTACTGCACCGTCGATAGTCTAAAATCCAGACCACGTAAAAACATAGATCTCGCCGCTAGTCGCCGTCAGCGCGACCAAATATTGGTGTGTGTTAGTCACGTGACTCAGCGGCTAATCATCATCCTCCCATATCAAGCTAAAGATCTGTCCATCAGGACGAGGTGTTAGCCGTAAAAGCAACAGTTATGCTAACAGAAGTCAAAGTCAAGACCACCTATTGCTCAGACAGCTAATGTGATGCTAGCAAAGGTCAAAGGCAAAACCAGAGAATGGCCAAAGAGCTAAAGCTATGCTAGCAAAATTTAAAGGTCAAAACCAGATATTTGGCACAGAGGTAATTCTACGCTAGCAAAATTTAAAATCAAAACCAGATATCTGCCAGACAGCTAATGCTAATGAACAGCAGCGCCACTGGTATCCAAACTAAAGACCCATGACAATTTAAGGTCCCGCCTTGATTTCACGCGGCCATTTTTCTTCTCATTTGAGAAAGCTGCTAGCTGCTACTTTTTGCTAATTGCTACTGCTGTCTAACTGCTAAGGGCTCTGATCACATGTCAGAAGTTTTGCTAAAAAACAAAAGCGCGAAGCTTCCCGTTGTGTTGCGCGCAATCTACGCGCCATCTACGCGCGATAAAATTGCAGTAGATGGCGGCATAACTTACCCTACAGGTCCGCCATTTTTGTTTTTGTTGTTGTTGTTTTGATCATGTGTGTAAGATCCATGTGTGATAAGAAAATAACTTGCAGTTATTGCAGTGGGACGTCGTCACAGTTCACAAGCTAACGTTATCGGTAATGTTGTCAATAGAAACTGTTTGAAGTGCTTTAAGAAAGTTTTCAGGCGCCCAAAACAGTGTTGTGGTGTGAGGAAGTGGGTTGACTCTAGACACTAGCGCCTAAGTGAGGATATTATTATTAATATAATTGACTCTAGTGGATAACCGTACTGTTGTTGACTTAAATCGTTGGTGGAGACGTCCTGGGTGTGGCTCCATGTTGGGTGTGGCGTCCCCCCGGGGGGGCGGGGGTTGTGTGTCTTGAGTCAGAGATTATTGCGGGTGTGTCCAGCCTGACTGGAGCCGAGTTAACAAACAAACCTATGAAATGCTAATTAAACACCAGTTAGCCAGAACATTAAAAGTGCCCGCCTAACATTGATACTGTGTAGGTCGGTGATGTCACTGTGATGTCACTGTGTGTATTCAAACCTTTTCTATCAGAACCGCCATTAACTTTTCAGCGGTTTGTCCTCCATTAGATCTTCTGTGGGATCAGACAACATGGGCTAGTCTTCACCAGGAGCCTTCGGCGACCCGCGGTCCTGGTTGTCCTTCCTTAAACTACTTTGGTAGGTTCTAACCGCTGCAGACCAGGAACACCCAAAAATACCTGCAGTTTTGGAGGGGTTCTGAGCAAGACCCCTGACATTAAACATCACAATTTGATTTTGTCAAAGTCGGAACAATAAAGTCGGAATTTCCATGAAAATACAGACTTAATTGTCGTAAAATTCAGATTTTATTCTCATACAATTCTGACTTTGTTCTTTTAATATTTCTTCTTCATTGATGATATTCTGACTTTTTTTCCTCCTAAAATTCAGATTTTATTTATTTTTTGTACATATAATTGTGAAATTCAATCTTATGTTATATTATGAAATATTCAGACTTTTCCCTGATAGAATTCCAACTTTATTCTAAAATGTCTTCTTAAATTTCAACTTTACTCTCTAAAATCTCAACTTTAATCTTTAAAATTCTGAATTCATTCTCTAAAATTTCAGCATTATTTTCTAAAATCTCAACTTTAATCTTTAAAATTCTGACTTGATGCACTAAAATTCCAGCTTAATTCATATAAAATGTCGACTTCATTCGATAAAATTTGGACTTTCTTCTCTAAAATTCTGACATTTTTCTTAAGGAATAAAGTCGGAATTTTATGAGGAAAAAGTCGGACTTTTATAGAATAAAGTCAGAATTCTTCCTCCCTTAAATAAATAAAGGGATGTATTGAAGTTTTTTGTCCCGCTCTGTTCATTGCAGGACGGTTGTTTACAAAAATTCTACTTAACAAATTTCCTGGCGTGTCCAGACACGAGTCGGGAGGTGGTTGGACCACTTTGGTAGGTTCTACCCACTGTAGATCCGGAACAACCAACAAGAACTGCTGTTTTAGAGATGTCCTGACCCAGTTCTCTACCTGTCTGGTTCTTGTGACAAACAATTACAAAGGAGATCAACGATACTCTGACTTCAGGTGTCAGTGGTTATAATGTTATGGCGGATGGTTGTACAGACGTACCAGGTGGGAACAGATGGACTCAGCCCCCCAGGTGTGGTCGGGTCACCAGGTGTGAAGAGGCTCTAAAACGCTTTATTTGGCGGTAAACCTACAACAACCTTTGGAGGTTATCTCGTCTGCAGATCCGCCACTATCTGCTCCATGTGAGGAGGGCCAGGTGCATTCTGGGTAGTCTCAGTGAGCGCGCGGCCGGTCCTTCCGGTGAGATCCTGTGATGTTGTTGGGTTCGGTTGGTCAGGAGCGTCGTGTGTTGGAGGATAGGTAGACGGAGGGAGAGGGTGGAGGTGGCGGTGGAGGTGGGGTGGAGCATGCTTCAGGGGTGAGGGAGGATGAGGAGGAGAGGGCATAAAGGTCGAGAGGAGAGGAGATGAGGTCATTCTGAAAGTCTGCAGTGGCGTGGGGGGTGGATTAATTGTCTCCAGAGACAAAGAACACCTGACACACACACACACACACACACACACGCACACACACACACACACACACGCATACACGCACACACGTACTCTCCACCCAAATTCCTTGCGTCACTCTTCCAACACCACCCCTCCCCATCTCGCTCTCTGCAGGCTTGGTTGACCAATATGGCTGCCACATTCCTGCAGACAGGAAGGGTGGGGGTGGGGCTCTAGTGGTTTATTTTTGTTTTCTCTCATGTTCTTCGTCTATTTACACTTCAGAGAAAAAAAAACATGCCCTCATTTATTTATTCATCTTTATTCCCCAATTATAACACGTTTATTTCTATATTTCTATTCATCATTTTCAAAGTAAAGAACAGTTTCATATTTTATTCTAACTTACTTTGTTGTTCTGTATTCGGTTTATTCGGGTTATTTTTTTGGATAACAGATTGTTTTGAAATTCCTTATATTTGTATTAATAAAAAAAAACAGAAAAAGGCTAGAACTAGAGATTACCACTGGATGCTAACATGCTATTTGCTGCTAACCAGTCATAATCTAGTAAGTGCTAACAGGTAACTTGCTTCGAACCAGCTGTAAGCAAGTAACTGCTACTGCCTGCTAACGTGCTATTAGCTGCTAACTGCTGCTAGCTGCTAATTGTTTCTCTATGCTAAAGTCCAGAAACGCCAACGTTTTCTTTAAAGAAAGATGTTTCTGCACACAAGATCGCAAAAAAATAGTCCAAACAGCTCGTTTCTGTCTTGTTAGCATGTCGCAAACAATCAAACTTTTTTATGCCTCGGAGCTTCCAAACCAAAATACGTTGACATTCGGCAATCACGCTAACGGGCCGAAGCAGCCGGACGGGTCGTAGATTGTGAGCACAGTAATCGCGAGCTTCCGAAAACATTTGATTCGTACGGTGAGAGTTAAAATCAAACGTCCACGACTCTAAAGTCGTACAGTGGCGGTTGTGTTTCGCGCCGTTATCTCGGAAAACAATCGGACATTGATGAGAATTTTTCATTTTTGGTTTCCGTTAACAAAATGAACCACTAGTCTGGATTGCGAGTCGGACTACCTCCAGGTCCGGTTCGTTTTCAGGTTGTCAATGGCGTCTTGGATCTTAAACGTCTCGGCGGACTTTTGGCTGTTTCCTCTTTGCTGTCGTGGATTTAACAGCTACATCACGAGGGACTAGAAGAAGGAGTTGGAGTTTCCCCAGTTGGATTGTGAATTAGCATCAGCATTGTCTTTGAGATTGTTGGTCTGTCCTCCGGCTGAGCTTTTGTTGGGCGGCTCGGAAACACGGTTTGCATTTTGGAGACAGAAGAAACGAGGACCCATGCAGAGAAGTTCAGGATGGGGGGTCCGACCACAGACCCTCGACAAGTCTTTGTCCTGCTAACGCTCCGGATTCCAGGCGTTAACATTAAGGAGTTATTAACCCCCTGCCGCTCTCCTCCGTCTATTCTCCTCCACCTCCTCGTCTCCTTCTATTCTCTCTCACGCCACATCTCTCCCTCCTCTCTGCAGTCCGAATCAAACCGGGTTCAACGTCTCCAGTGGAATATCAGAGCGACAGCGATGCCGAGAGCGGCACAGAGTCTGGATCGGCTTCCCTGAGTGTCCAGAGCCTCGATGCTGGGTGAGTGTATATCAGTAGTACAGGACCAGTAAGTAGTTAGTAGCAGTTAGCAGCTAGTAGCCGTTAGGAACCAGTACGAGCAAACAGCTAGTAGTAGAAGTAGCGCATAACAGCCAGTATTGGTAATAGCAGAAGGTAACAGCTATTAGTAGTTATAGCAGTAGTTAACAGCTAGCAGTAGTTATAGCAGTAGTTAACAGTTAGCAGTAATAATAGTAGCAGGTAACAGCTAGTAGTAGTAATAGTTGTAGTTAACAGCTAGTAGTAGTTATAGCAGTAGTTAACAGCTAGCAGTAGTTATAGCCGTAGTTAACAGTTAGCAGTAGTAATAGTAGCAGGTAACAGCTAGTAGTAGTTATAGCGGTAGTTAACAGCTAGTAGTAGTAATAGTTGTAGTTAACAGCTAGCAGTAGTTATAGCCGTAGTTAACAGTTAGCAGTAGTAATAGTAGCAGGTAACAGCTAGTAGTAGTTATAGCAGTAGTTAACAGCTAGTAGTAGTAATAGTTGTAGTTAACAGCTAGCAGTAGTTATAGCCGTAGTTAACAGTTAGCAGTAGTAATAGTAGCAGGTAACAGCTAGTAGTAGTTATAGTAGTAGTTAACAGCTAGTAGTAGCAAATAACAGCCAGTAATAGCAATAGAAGCAGGTAACAGGTAGAAGTAGTAATAATAGCTAGTTAGGTAATAGTTAGTAGTAGTTAATAGCTATTAGTAATAGCAGCAGGAGGTAAGAGTAAATAATAGTAGTAGTTAACAACTAGTAGTAGTAAACAGCTAGTCATAGGAGCAGTTACGAGGAAGTAGTAATAGTAGGAAATATGATCTTTATGTGGATCACCTCATGCAGTAGTCCCATGACTAATGACATCACTGCCTGGACAATTATATAAGCCTCAGTGTGTGTGTGTGTGTGTGTGTGTGTGTGTGTGTGTGTGTGTGTGTGTGTCTGTCTGTGGATTCGGATAGCGCTCCTGCCACACCCAGTGGGTGAGGCCGCCGTTCTGTAACTGAAAATCAGGGCGTGGGCGTTGACGGTTGGCTAAGTGCAGTAATTTATTATGTGTGTGTGTGTGTGTGCGTGTGTGTGCGCGTGTTGTTGGGCAAGGCCGTCCCACAAACTTAGGTGTAAACAAGATTTTTTTAATGCAGTCAGATGAGGTTATTATTTTTCATATCAACTTTATTTACGTCGTGATCATGAAAAATACCCATAAATATAATAAAATCCTTCTAGAATAATCTACCAGATCCCTTTATTAAACATTATAATTCAAATGTAATAATGGAGGAAAGAAGAAGAGTTTTGTGGTTGTGATGGAAGAAGGAAATGAAGGAATAAAAAGATAAGGACCCGCCTCCTCCCTGAGTGACGCTCTGACTCCCCCCTGTGGTCACTGTCAGCATGACACCGATTGGATGAGACCCCTATGATGGTCTCTTAGCACTGAAGACCTAAAGAGACCTGCAGTTCTAGAGATTCTGATCCAGTCCTCTAGACATCACAATCTAGTCCTCGTCAAAGTCTCTTCGAGCTTCTCCATCATTCCTGCCTCCAGCACCAACTTCAGGAAAAAAATATTCCCCTGCTGCCCAGCCACTGAGAGGTAACCATAGCAACCACACAAACTACGTATTCTGACTCCACCTGTTGGTGGTTATAATGTTTTGGTTGCTTAGTGTAGCGTTTTTGGACAAGGACCTGATTATGATAGCTAGAGAACTGGATCAGAACATCTCTAGAACTGCAGGTCTGGTTGGATGCTTAGGGTCAAACCAGGGTAACCATGGTAACCAGATAGTCAACGTTCTCCTGACTTCACCTGTTAGGGGTTATAATGTTAGGGCTGACCCCTAACCTGATGTTAACCCACCATAAAATCTTCAGGATCTCGGTGTTTTGAACTAAAAGCATTTTGAATAATTAACATTGTAGTTTAAATAGATTCTAAAAACGGTTTATATATTTGAGGTCAAAGGTTAAAGGAGGGTCAGGTGTCGTTTTTTTTTTTTGTAATACTCAATACTAATTGTTAGACATTCCAATTTCAATAACAATGAATTTATGTGAAAAAACTGACTTTGTTGTCGTAAAATTCAGATTTTGCTCCCATAAAGTGATGACCTCATCATTTTAGGAATACGGCTATTCTCTTAAAAGTCTGACTTGATTCTCGTAATATTCCTACTCTACTCGCATTATTCTGACTTCTCTTCTCTCAAAAACCAGATTTTATTTTCCTGCCAGTTGCTAATTAAATCATGAAATTCAATCTTGTTATGTTTTCATATATTCTGAATTTCTAAAATTCTGACTTAAGTCTCAAAAAATCCTGACTTTATTTCTCCTCATCGGATTCTATTTCCGGTTTGCGTTAAAGTAAAACAATCCTGTTGTGTTTTTCTTTTTTTTAAAGTTCTGTTTCTCTATCTTCTGGATTCTTCTCCTTCCTCAGGTCGGTGATCGACTTGGAGCCCGTCGATCCCGATTCGCCGGACGTCAAGAGGAGGCGGATCCACATGTGTGACTATGAAGGCTGTAAAAAAGTTTACACCAAGAGTTCCCACCTCAAAGCCCACCGGAGGATACACACCGGTAAGAGCAGAACCGACACCGCTCCATCAGACCCCGCCCCTCCTGCTGTACACTCAGACTAACCTGCCTCTTTGGCCCCTCCCCCTTCAGGTGAGAAGCCTTACCACTGTACCTGGGAGGGCTGCACCTGGCGTTTCGCCCGCTCCGACGAGCTGACCCGGCATTTCCGCAAGCACACGGGGATCAAACCTTTCCGCTGCACCGAGTGCGACCGCTCCTTCTCCCGGTCCGACCACCTCTCCCTGCATCGCCGCCGCCACGTCATGATGTGAACTTTGTCCTCACAGCCTGTATCAGAGGCCCCTCCCCCGACCCACACGGACCTCCATATAATTCATCAAGAGGAGGAGGAAGAGGAGGAACAAGAAGAGGAATCTGGAGCTGGATCTCACTTCAGCTGCACATTTGGAAGTTTGGAATATAAAAGTCCGTACTTAACGGAAGAGAACTTAGAAAAGTTCCCAGGAATCAGGAATCTTTTCAGGAGCTCCAGAACGAGACCTTCAAGGTTTTCAGATAAATAATTTGATCCGAAAACATCCTCTTGTTCCAGAGGGGCGCCTTCTCGGTCGTACGAACCCCCTTCTCGGTCGTTCTTCGTTCCTGCCGCCCGGTTACGCAAAAAAAAAGTGGCGTCTTCAGAAAAGTTCCAAGCGGAATTTTAAAGTTCCTCTGGGTTTTGGTTCCGTTTAGAACCTCATAGAGATCTCCAAACCGTGTGCAGCTTGAGTGACGACACACTGTCCATCTAAAGATCAAACCCCGCCTCTTCATCCCTACCCCGCCCCCTTTGCCTCTCCCAGCCGGCTGGTACAGGAAGCTACAAGACTGTGAAGTTTATAAAATCTATTATTTTGATCCCTTCAGTCACATTATTGTGCCCCCCCCCCTCCTCCCCCTCCCCCGGTTCTTCTGCGATAACAGTATTTGTTTTTTACCCGTAGCCGTCGTCGTTTTTCCCGTTTTCCGGAGTGTGGCATTCTGATCTACGTCCGTGTTTCCTCTTTCCTTAAAGAATGGCATGCTTTTATTTTGAAAGAGTTAGCTGTGGAAAAAAAAACAAAAAAAACGAAAGACACAAACGGGTCGAGATTTTCTCGACCAGCTCGCGCAGGGAATTGGGGAGCTTTTCCAAGTGTGTGTTTTTGGCTTGTGTGTGCGTGCGTCTGTGTGTGTGTGTGTGTGTGTGTGTGTGTGTGTGTGTGTGTGCGCGCGCGCGAGCATGTTTTGAGACAAACACGTAATCAGAGGATTTTTACGAGTGTGTGTTCCGGGCCACGTCTTCTTTTACCTCCTGCCCGTCGAGCCTTAATAACTGAAGTCAATCTGAGGGGGCGAAACCAGAACCGCTGACAGACCGTCTGAATCCGGACCCGTTGCTAGGAAACCAGTCGGATTGTTTTCTTCTTCTTTCTCTCTTTTTAGGGAACCGTTCAGATTCTATTCAGCGCCTTTTTCCGCCAACGCCGCAAAACCCGACACCCCCCCCCCCGTCCTGTCCGGATTCTTTCTTGTCGCAGTATTTCATAATATCGAAAGATTTAGTTTTATGAGCAGAAAGCAGAATATTGTGAGATAAAACTCTATATTTTAGAAGGTGAAAAAGTCAGACTATGAGATGAGAGAAGTTATTATTTTACAGGAATAAAGTCGGACTTCTATGAGATTAAAGACGGAATTTTATGACAATGAAGTCTGTATTTTCTCTTAAGTTCGGATTTTGTCGTCAGAATTTTGGGCGAAGAAAAATGGAGATTTCACAACAGAAAAATCTGAATATATAATGAATAAAGTAGTTTTATGAGTGTAAAATCTTAATTTTACAACAATAAAGTCTGTATTTCTCGTAAATTCTGACTTTATTTTCAGATTCTTATATATATCTATATATATATATAGATATATATATATATATAAAAAACTAATTTTATAACAATGAAGTCATGATATAACAAGAGTTAAGTATTAATTTTATGAGATTGGAAGTTAGAGTTTAAGAAGAGGAAAAGTTTTAATCTTATAAGAAATCCAATTTGTCTTTGTTTCTCATTGTTGCCCTAAAACTCCGTCTTATGGTCCAGATGGACCATCTTCTGGATTCCTTCCAGATCCACACCCCCCACCCGTGAAACAACGTTTGGTTTGAATCCGGTTTTGCTTAATCCAGCAAACAGACCTTGGCTGAAGAGGGCGCCCTAGAGCCAGAATCTTTTTGGATGACGTTTGGATGCGCGCTGGTTTCGTGATCTAAGTCCGTCTGTCAGTGGTTCTGGTAGAAGCCAGGCGGTGCCGGGCCACCGACCATTTAACCCGCGGTGACCCAGGCGCCCCCTCCACTAGCATTTCTACCAGGCGGGGGGTCAGTTCTCGTTGACCCCGAAACAAAACCTTATCTTCAACCGTAGTCTTTGATGACATCACTCCACAAGCATCAGCCTGAAACCTAAAGAGCACATTGTCCACAGGCAGTCGGACCAGAACTGACCCCCCCAGTCCAAACGCTGCCCATGTCTTAAGCGGGCTGCTCTTCAGCCCCCCCCCAACCCCACCCCCACCCTTCTGGACTGAACTTGATTATGCAACATGACGCTCTGGGCGCCGTTCTGGTTCTAGAGCGCCGGCTGGACGCACTGCAGATAAACAAGACCCCTTGAAGGAGCTCAGGATGGGTCCAAGCCGGTGCCGCCGATCACCGGACGGAACCGACTCTTAAAGGAACAGTTCACCCAACCGACCGAAAAACAAAATGACTCCTTGAAGCTCGTCAGTCGTGTTCAGGGGGTCTCAAGGAGACCCCGGTTCATTTATTTATTTCTATGCAGCGTTCGCCGTTAGAGGCAGACAATTAATCAGTTATGATTTTATTATTATCTTTTCAATCTGGAAGTTATCGAGCAAATTTTTTTATTTCCGCACAATTGTTGTCCATTAAAATGGAATCAATGACTTTGATGGAATCGTAATCATATAATAATAATCACTATTGTTTTAATATACTAATCTGATCGGCTTCCTAGCAACAGCTTCGGATAAAAATAGTGTTTCTTAGGCTGTGAGGTCGCCTCATGATGCAATTTCAATTTTTAGCCGAACTGTTCCTTTAAGAGAAGCGTTGAGTTTGTGATGGACGGCGCTCGCTCTCCATCCCGATGTTTCCATTTTGATGTTTATTTTATTCTCGTGGCGCCGTCGTACTGTTGTTACGTCACTGAGAGCTCACCCATTGGGCGTCTCACGGTCTGATCTCGTTGTTTCGTCTGTACGCTGCAAAAACCGCCGTCTCTTCATCTTGCCGCTGATTATTAAATTGAAGAAATTCCCCCTTATTTAGATATTTTTAGCAAAAAAAGGACGAGACGGAATGTTAGAAATGAGATTAAACGGAAAATAGATCTAAAATGATTCAGTTTATTTAAGACAATATGAAAACAATTTAGATTATTTTTAAAATTCAAAATAGGTTTTAAAAATTTTAAAAAGACAATATTATCCTCCTTATTTTAAATTTTTTTTTTTTTTTTAATGAGATTTTTAATCTTATTCTAATATTTTAAAAAGTAACGAGGAAAATGAAAATTAATTTTAAAAATAAATGAAAAATTGACTTGATTTATTTTTAAACTGAACTTAAAATGAAAAATCCAATTAAATTATTTTAAATTTTAAAATAAATCGATATTTTTTAAAATTTAAAAGATGATTCCTTATTTAAATATTGTTTTGTATTTCAATTTCTTTCAAAATCTTACCCTTTAAAGTAAAGTCAGTATTTTGGAAGATTATAAAATAGAAAAATACAGAATCTAAACTAAACATTTTTCTCACGTTTTTGCAGTGCAGACTAATCCTCCCATCATCCTCTCTGCTTGGACTAAAAAAAAATACTAAGCACATCTTTGTAGAAGAGTTTATGCATTAGATTGCAATTTCCTTTCTTTTGTAAACTGTTGATAAAGAGGTTAAGGAGAAATAATTAAGATAAATCCATGTATATAAATGTATATAATCAGAAAGTGCAGATAAATGTAACGGGTGAATTTCTATTTTTAACACTGACTAGATAATGTGAACCGATCTTCTTCTTCTTCTGTTGGTTTGATGTTTCCTCATGTGTTCTTCTTCTGTTTTCGACCCGATGATGTGTTTTGTTTCGGTCGTTTTCTCCGGAGATGATATTTGGTCCCACTCGTTGTTGTGCACACGTGTTGCATGGAGCGTGGCGTTTTCTTATCGTGGCGTTGGTGAGCATGTCCGTGTGTGAGCGCCGCCGGCAACAAGGAAGATTATTGTTCTTTAAAAAGGAACCGTTTGTCAAAAGGTGTTTCTTTACTGAACGTTCTTTAGAAAACAGAGAATATAACGTATGATTTAGTTCAAACTTTCAGATCGGGACTGGAAAAAAAAAAAGAAGAAAAATCAACGTTTTTGTTTATTTTGTGTAAACGCGTCGATTTCTGGGGGTTATTCTTAATCGTAGCTATAAACAACCAACGGAGTTTGCAGATTTATGGACTGCAAGGCTGCCATTGTGACGCGAATCAACGCGCGTGAGCAGAGTGACGCGAATCAACGCGCGTGAGCAGAGTGACGCGAATCAACGCGCGTGAGCAGAGTGACGCGAATCAACGCGCGTGAGCAGAGTGACGCGAATCAACGCCCGTGAGCAGAGTGACACAAATCAACTCACTTCAGTGGAGTGACGCGAATAAACGTACGTGAGTGAAGTGACGCAAACCAACACGCGTGAGCAGTGACGCGAATCAACGCGCGTGAACAGAGTGAGGCGAATCAACGCACGTAAGCAGAGTGATGCGAAACAACGCACGTGAGCAGAGTGGCGCGAAACAATGCGTTAGAGCAGAGTGACGCAAATCAACTCGTGTGAGCAGAGTGACGCAAATCAACTCGCGTGAGCAGAGTGACGCAAATCAACTCACTTCAGTGGAGTGACGCGAATAAACGTGCGTGGGTACAGTGACGCAAACCAACACACGTGAGCAGTGACGCGAATCAACGCACGTGAACAGAGTGACGCGAATCAACGCGCGTGAGCAGAGTGACTCGAGTCAACGCGCGTGAGCAGAGTGACGCAAATCAACTCACTTCAGTGGAGTGACGCGAATAAACGTGCGTGGGTACAGTGACGCAAACCAACACACGTGAGCAGTGACGCGAATCAACGCGCGTGAGCAGAGTGACTCGAGTCAACGCGCGTTAGTAAAGTGACGCGAATCAACTCACTTCAGTGGAGTGACGGGAATAAACGCGCATGAGTGAAGTGACGCAAACCAAAACACGTGAGCAGAGTGACCCGAATCAACGCGCAGGTGTAGAGTGTCGTTAATCAACTCACACCAATCATCTGGCGTCCGTTGAGTTACCCGAATAAACTCACGTGAGTAGAGTGATGAGAAGCAACTCGCGTGAACCTTTGCGTCTTTTGAATTCTTACAGCAAAAACAATTAAATAGGAATCCATCGCCTGAAAACATTTGGCTCCCGATTGTTTGTAGCTCTACAACAAGTATGACATTAGCTTAGCGTTTGAGCTTCCATGGAAAATGGCCACCGCAGTTCATTGCAGCAAAACAGATACAAATAAAATAAACAAAAATAAGAATATGCTTGTGTATTTTAAGGTTAGATATTGAAAGACAATTTTTTAATCATTTATGTGCAATTAAGATTTTTTTTTTTTTCACGTCTCACAGGTCATTGGAGGCGACGAATGCGAACATAATCTCATTTAGATTAGTTTAAATTAACAAATGGTCACTTTTTCCTCTAGCTAGCCGCAGTGAGCTCTGATTACGGACAAAAAAACAAGATTAACAGAAAAAGAATTTCTGCCTCCATCACAATAAAGTTGTGGAGGTGAATGATAACCTAATTATTTATTAGCAGTTGCGGCAGTTTAAATGTTTTTTTTGGTGTTTTTGCTCCAGGTTATTCGTTTAAACCGCGTCCAACAGCTGATAAATTCCCTCAAAGCTGACATTATCGTAATCATTTACAATATAAAATTCCTCAGAGTGGCAATAACATTTTCAAATATCCAAATTTTTTAATTTAACCTGAGTGTGAAACTATTTTATTCCTCACAATCGCTAACTTTTCAACCTTTCCTTTCTGACAGAAGCAGAAATCTATTTTTAAACATCAAACTATGAATCTGTCCGCGTCGCTAAATCCCACCAGAACTCTCAAAATGTCTTTTTGATTGAGTGAGACGGATCCCGATCTCTTTTATGTTTCATTTAAAAGCACATTAATGGGCTCTGTCGACCCTTTCTAAAGCAGTCAAACCGGTTCTCGGGTCAAACCGGATCCACCGCTGTCCCGTTTCGCTGCAGGGAGGCCGATGCATGCGTTTGCGTTCTCCTGCTTCTCGTCGGGTTTTGGTGTTCCGATCGTCTGCTGGAGCGGAAAAGCAGGAATGTTGGTGATCGAGCGACGAGACGTCTTTGAGGGTGACGTCACCCTCCTCCGCAAATCAACACCTTTTCTATTGAATGCAGTAACTTCTGGGCCAGTACCATATTTACTCAGTGCAATGCAGTTATGATCATAATAATACGACTATTAATAATATTTCCTTCTTTTTTTTGTATTGTACAGAACAAATGTGTAAAGATCAGAGGGGAAAACGTGAGCTTTTTGATACTGTGACTCATGGTGTTTAAAAGTCAGTTTCTCCCTGTACAGTTGTGATTATTTGCCCCTTTCTTCTTTTATAGAATAAAACGTTTTTGGTGCAATTTAAATTCTACTGTGTCTGTGTTTTTTTTTTAATATATATATATTTACTTGATCTAAATCCAATGTTAAGGCATCAAATGTCAATGATTTAATTATTTAAATTAAATAACTGATTTATTTAGCTTTTTACGATGGGTTTTAGATTTAAAGAAAAAGAAAAAAGTTTAGTTTTAATTTCTGCTGGACAGAAACTAAAGTAAAGAATTTTCCATTTAAGGGATTTGTTGAAAAATTACGATAAAATAAAAAACATTGAAAGGCGCTTACTTCATTATTGGGATGTTGTCTTGACTTTTCTTGGAAAATATATATAATTTTATTAATTATATTAATATTATTACTCAAAACAAAAACATTATATTTTTGATTATGAGCATTTTTAAATGATTTCCCCCTAAACCCATGAATTCTATGCAGGAACGTCCTTAAGTTCAAATTCAATTATATAATAACATCAATAATCCTAATAATTAATATTGTTATTTTCTGTTATTATTATTAACTAAAAATATAATATATTTCAAAATGAATATTATAAAATAGGTAAATATAGAAGTAATGTCAAAATATTTCAGTGTTTTAGAGCTTATTAGAATATAAATATATACAATACATAACAGTTGTAATTATTTGTCCTTTACTTATATTGTTTCTTGAATAAAAGGTGCAATTTAAATCCTATTTATATATAAACATGATCACAAGTAACTAAATAAAATCAGATTTAT
>JBBDHG010000394.1:205000-217500 GCA_037951165.1 Lophius americanus
TCATCCCTCCATACAAACCATCCAACCATCCATCCATTCACCTATTCATCCATCCATCCATCCAACAATCCATTCACCTATTCATCCATCCCTCCATCCATCCATCCCTCCATCCATCCATCCCTCCATCCATCCATCCATCCATCCATCCATCCCCCCATCCATCCAACCATCCATCCAACCATCCATCCAACCATCCAACCATCCATCATTCATCCCTCCATCCCTCCATCCCTCCATACAAACCATCCAACCATCCATCCATCCCTCCATCCATCCATCCATCCATCCCTCCATCCATCCCTCCGTCCCTCCGGTCATGATAGGTTGGGCCCCTCAGAGACTTTCACACCTGGAGGAAATGTTTCTCCTCCAGTTCGTCTGTTTTTCACCTTCTTGTTCTTCGGGGAGAATCTGGAGCGAATCCATGCAGGACATAAAAACTCCACACTGTTGTTTTGACATCTTCTACCTCGTGGGTCTGATCAAGTCTGATCAGGTCCAACCAGCAGATCCGCCGGCGCTGTGGGTTGTTTTTGAAAGCTCTGCTGGCTGGCTGCCCTCCTCCACCTCCTCCACCTTCTACCGTGTCGTCGGTGCGAACCCTTAAAGTCCTGCTGGCGGCTCGCGGAGGATCCTCAGCTGAGGTGAACTCCGACCCGGCCCGTTTCCCGGTTCTGTCCCGTTCTGAAACAGTGTTTGGAGAACAGGAAGAGTTCTGACGTAGAATCCGGAGTGATGTCATCCCGAACTGGACGCGTCGGTTCTGATACCGGTTTGACGACAGATCGCTGAGAGAAGAAACATCGGACGACCTGCCCGCTGAGGCATGATGGGAACTTTCCTCATCATCAAGTCGGGCTCCACAAAAACTCTGGCTGAGTTTAAAGGAGCAGTCTGTCACATTTAGTGCCATCTAATGGTGAAGATCCAGAATGCACCCTCAGCTCAGAACGAATCGAAATGATGTCATCCTGTCATGTGATGTGAGGTTCAAAGGTTACATGGAGGACAGCCGACACCATTCATGCAGAAGTGTTGAGGGCGGGGAATTTGATGATGTCATCCGCTGCAGGTGAGACCCCCAACGCACACCTGTGGATCTTTGACATATAAATAAAATATTTAACGTTTTCTTTTTTTTTCTGTTTTCCTTGAAACCGATGTAAGAAAAATAAATATGTTTGTCATTTTAATACTGGAGTTCAAATAAATTTGATTTTTTTTTTTTCATTTTTTTAATTTTTCAGAATGTTTATCTTAAAAAATTTATGGGGGGAAAAAAAACTTCTTCCATGTATTTTTCTAAGGGACATTTCTTTCATTTAGAAATAAATAAATGTATGAAAACTGACTTAATAATGTGAATATAATGTAAAAATAAATGAAGGTGGGAATATAGAAATAAACAAAAATGTACACAATAAGTCAAATAACTAGATAAAACATGTAGAAATAAAGACACAATAATAGATAAATGTAGAAAAGTGTGAATAAACAGAATGTGACAGTAAAATCCTAGATAAGTGAACGATAGTATAAATAAATAAATTCATAAATTCATGAATAAATGTAGAATAAATAAATAAAATATGTTATAAATAAATATGTTATTTAGAAAAAATGTTTATGGCCTTTTCAAATACCAGCATGTATGTAAACAAGTATTTATTTGTTTTTTATGTACTTTCTGTTTATCAAATCCAACGTGAGAGAAGTTCGTACGCACGGAACCGAGCAGTACCACCGGAGACCACAGGGGGCAGTGTTCTGGATGTCAAGGAACGGGCGGATGTCCTTGAGGACAGGAAGTGAGCGGAGGTTCTGGACAGGAGGTATTAAAGTGTTTGTTTAGACCTCGGTACTGTATGTTCTGCTTTGGTTGTTATCCAGAGGAGGATTATCTTCTCTTGGAGGATCAGACAAGTTCTGACAGGAGTTTCTCTGCTGCGGCGGTGGAGGGAATGGAAGCGGCGTTCTGAGCGGGCGCCGGGCTCAGACGGAGGTTACAGCGGTCCAAACCCTTCTACCCGGGGAGAAGATGATGTTCTGTTGTTTGATGCATCATTTTATAATCTATAATGACAATAAAATACGCTGAAGTAAAGGTGACACCCCCCCACCCCTCATTTTATGAAATTGGTTCGGTCCACTGCCCAAAGTCTTCCTTCAGATACTTCAGAGAACCCGATGCACAACTCCAGGATTGGACCAGGAGAACTTGGACCAGGAGAACAAGGTGTGCTGGGGAGTATTTACCACACGGTCAAAAACAAAGCAGCTGGGACATCGCATTCTTCCACCTCCACCTCCACCTCCACCTCCACCTCCACCTTCACCTCCACCTTCACCTTCACCTCCACCTTCACCTCCACCTTCACCTCCACCTCCACCTCCACCTTCACCTCCACCTTCACCTTCACCTCCACCTTCACCTCCACCTTCACCTCCACCTCCACCGCCATTAAAATAGTTTGCAGACCAAACCAAAACAGAATCTTCTGTTTTTTTCTGACGTGCCATCAATGACCTCACACATCGATGATGTCGCCAAACAGGTTTCGAAATATAAATAACTTAAGCCATAACATTATGACCACCTGCCTAATATTGTGCGGGTCCCTTCCTACCCCAGGGTGAGGTTCACCACTAAAGACCAGGAACACCCACGACACCTCTGCAGTTCTGGAGATGTTCTGAACCAGTCCTCCAGCCGTCGATCCGGTTCATGACAAAACCTTTCTGATCCTTAAGTATGTCCGTTTCTCCAGCTCCCAATATCAAGTCACCTGCTGCCTAATAAATCCCACCTACTGACAGGTAACCGTGGTAACCAGGTAATAAATCCCACCTACTGACAGGTAACCATAGTAACCAGGTAATCATTGTTATTTGTTTTCCTTAAAAAATCCAAAGTGTCGACTTTATGTGTTTCAAACACGATTGAACATAAAAAGGAATTTTTATCTACTTCCTAGTTAATTTGCCGGCTTTAAAATAAAAGAATGAATTTCTCTTTTTTTTTTTTTTTAAAGTTTTTAGTCTTTTTTTCTCTCTATCTCTCTCTCTCTCCCTCTCTCTGTCTCTCTCCCTCTCTCTCTCTGTCTCTCTCTCTCTGTCTCTCTCTCTGTCTCCCTCTCTCTCTCTCTCTCTCTCTGTCGCTCTCTCTCTGTCTCCCTCTCTCTCCCTCTCTCCCTCTCTCTGTCTCTCTCGCTCTCTCTCTGTCTCTGTCTCCCTCTCTCTCTCTCTCTGTCTCTCTCTCTCTGTCTCTCTCTCTGTCTCCCTCTCTCTCTCTCTCTCGGTCTCTATCTCTCCCTCTCTCTCTCTGTCTCTCTCCCTCTCTCTCTCTGTCTCTCTCTCTCTGTCTCTCTCTCTGTCTCCCTCTCTCTCTCTCTCTCTCTCTGTCGCTCTCTCTCTGTCTCCCTCTCTCTCCCTCTCTCCCTCTCTCTGTCTCTCTCGCTCTCTCTCTGTCTCTGTCTCCCTCTCTCTCTCTCCCTCTCTCTGTCTGTCTCCCTCTCTCTCTCTCCCTCTCTCCCTCTCTCTCTCTCTCTCTCTCTCTCCCTCTCTCCCTCTCTCTGTCTCTCTCGCTCTCTCTCTGTCTCTGTCTCCCTCTCTCTCTCTCCCTCTCTCTGTCTGTCTCCCTCTCTCTCTCTCTCTCTCTCTCTCTCTCTCTCTCTCTCTCTCTCTCTCTCTCTCTTCCTGGTCAGGAAATATCCATTCTGGTTTAAATAAAGAATTTCTCATCTTTGCTGTAAAAGACATTTGTTTGAAATTCATGAAAAGTCTTTTCTCCAAATAAAAGCCAATTAAAAAACAAAACAAATCTTAATAATAATAGTAATAATAATACATTTAATTTATAATTTACTTTACATTTGGATCAAATCTCAAAGTGCTAGATGTTTGTCCAAGCCCCCAGGAAACCCGTATAAAATAAAGAAAAATCCTGCCCCCCCCCTTCATGGGGGTCCGTTGAGTATTTTAATCCTGTTCACAAACAGACTGGGGAGAAAAACAACCTCCTGGAGGAGGTGGGAACATAAGAGAAAGAGAAACAGACACACAAACATCTCAATGAAACTCTTTAATGAGCCGCGCTGACGCCGTCACCTCACGCCGGTGTGCTGCTTCCTGTAACACCTGAGCAGGTAGTCATTAAAGATCAGGCCAACTCCTCCAGAGACACGGGCGTCTCTGAGCAGGAGGATCTGCTCCTGCCCTCAGATGAACTTCAGGAGACTGAAGACAAAGATGTTGAATCAGGTCGGAGGAGGTCAGGTCCGTAGGCCGCTAAGGCCGCTAACGCTGCTAAGGCTGCTAGTGCTGCTAACGCTGCTAACGCTGCTAACGCTGCTAAGGCTATTTTTTTTTTTTTTTTCACAAAATATGATTTATTTCCACAAACTGTTTCATCAATTATCATTATAAAAGTTATTTTTGTGACTTTTATTTGATTGAACATTAAAGATCGTATTAAAAATAATCCTCCATAAAGAATTACAAAAAAAAAAGGCAGAAAATAAAAAAACACGAAACAGAACAAAGACGATAAAAAGTTGACATTACAAAAATAAATACAATCAAAGACCTAAGGAGAATAAAATGATCAATAAAAAACAGAAAAAAAAAGGCGAAGCGTCCTTAAAGTCCTCCGCTTACCGGAAGGTTGCTGGTTTGATTCCCAGACTGCCCCCTTTTCAGCAAGACCCTAAATCCCACTTTGCTCCCCAGGGTGCCAGGGTCAAACGGTGAACTTTAGGTGCAGCATTTTCTTAAATGTAAGATGAAACTATGGAAGTTTTCTTCCCTTCACATCTTAGTATCAGATTCTACAGCAGAACCTTCACAGCTCACCTGGAGTCCAGACCAAGACGGGTCGGACCTAGACAACATTGGGCGGGTGGTTGTAATGTTGTGGCCAACCGTCTGATGGTACCTAGGAGGTGAATGACCTGTCATGTGACTTCTGCTGATAAAACATCCTATCAGTAACGAGCTCATATATGGGGTCAAAAATAGAAAAACAGATTGTGGACGGATGGAGACAAAAACAGACGGGGGGTTAATCATTCCCCCGGCATCGGCTCCTCGGCGGTTGGAGGTGCCGGATTGTCTTTAGGTGTCAAGGTGAAAGGTGACGCCGCCCTGCGACTCAGAACAGCAGAGAGGGAGAATCCACCGATCATCAAACGTCGGAGGTTTGCTGTGTAACAATAATAAAAAGAACAAAAACCTGTGTTTGACTGTAAAGTCACACATTTTTCATATTTAGACACAAATGTTGTTTTATTTCTTATCCGTTGACGTTAAAGACCCTGATTACCTTTAAATCCTGAACAGAACCGTCTACATTTACGTTACATGTCGTTTTATTTACGTGGTTCTGATCGGTTCTGAATAAAAAATGAAAAGTTCTCTCTGGAGTGAATGTTTGTCAGTTCTAGGCTACCTCTAAAAGACGGCAGCGGAACGAGGAAGAGGATCGGCCACTTCTTCTAAAGTGACGTTAAAAGAAATACATCTTTGTTCAGTCGATTAACCCCTACTAAAACACAGTTATGAATATTATATTCCATTTCATGACCCCTCAGAGTTTGATAGTAGTTCATCATCATCATCATCATCATCATCATCATCATCATCACGTCTTTCATGTCCCAATAAAAAAACAAGAAACAATCATTATTTTATGAATCTTTTTTTTAATTTTATTATTTCATTGCAGCATTTTCCACAAACAAAACAAAACAAAACAAAAAAGTTACACCAATGTTGTTCATATCAATTTATGCAGAAACCGATAAAAATCTCTTCCACACATGAAGTATCAAAAACAGGAAAAGACAAAAAGAAATCAAACAAGCGTTCACGTACGACTGATCTAAAAATCCCATTGGCTTAAAAAAGGAAAAGAAAAAGAGAAATATTAATATTAGAATAGGAAATAAAAGCAAATATTTACAGGGACTTCTGTTCCAACTACAGTTATGTACACGGCAGGAGAACTTAATTTAATCTGGAAGAAATCGAAAAACAATCAGGTTGAAATTACAGGAGGTTCCCCCTGAATGAAGACGCGTGGGTGGCGCTTGTTTTTACGTTAGTGGAGCACCGGGCGGGTGGCGTCTAAAACAAACAGGCTGCAGTGACAATAAAAGCGGATTGAAACCGTCTGAGCGGCGCTCCGAATGGATTCACTCCGGTTTCAGAATGACGTCCTCCCCTGAAAACAGTCTGCTGCTGTTGCCCTCAAACAAAACTCTGCTCACGACTTTTGTCGCCTGGAGTCCGGTAATCGGATTCCTGTGTCCAAGGCTGTTATTGGCCGGTTTTGTGGCAATGCCGTGCCAAGTCGAGTCGACGTCCGCAGAGGGACAGGAAAGACACACCGAACGCCGGAGAAGAGATCTGTGAGGGTATAAGAGATTTTTGCTCGCTCAGAATGCACGACTGCGCATTGAGTATGCACGACTGCGCATTGAGTATGCACGACTGCGCATTGAGTATGCACGACTGCGCATTGAGTATGCACGACTGCGCATTGAGTATGCACGACTGTGCATTGAGTATGCACGACTGCGCATTGAGTATGCATGACTGCTTTCTCAAAATGCACAACTGCGCATTGAGTATGCACGACTGCGCATTGAGTATGCACGACTGCGCATTGCGTATGCACGACTGCTTTCTCAAAATGCACAACTGCGCATTGAGTATGCACGACTGCGCATTGAGTATGCACGACTGCGCATTGCGTATGCACGACTGCTTTCTCAAAATGCACAACTGCGCATTGAGTATGCATGACTGCAGATTCAGAATGCACGACTGCGCGCTCGGGAATGAGGCACAGAAAAACAGCTGCTAAGTGATTGTGGTCTGAAGGTGGCGCTGTGTGAAATTATTGGATGGATGGTGACCAAATGTCTCCCTCTGGTGGAGGAGAGGCTCACGGTCGGCGTCTTGTATCATATAAATAAACACCACTAAAACCATTTAGCGCTATTTGGTTGTAGCTTCTTGTAATTTTTTTAATTTAATTTAATTTATTTATGTACAAAATAACTTTTTTAAGTTAATTAATTGGTGCATTATTTTGTTCAGGGTGTTTCCGCAGTTCCTGTTCCGAATAGGTTTTTTTTTTTCATTTTCTTTTGAGAATGACTGTTTATTATTTAAATTATACATAGTTTGTTTTAAAAGTGCTTTACGAATGAATGAATGAACTACTTTATAGTTCAAATTCTAATTTCTATCCTTTTATTTGTTTATTATAACATCTTATAATAGCTATAATATTTATGACCGCTAAAAATAAGAGTTTATTTTATGTTTCAATGATCAACACCGCGTATAAAACTAGATTGTTGGACTTTTGATGTCGTTGATCTTTGGCTCCAATAGAAGATTTTTAAATTCCAGATTTTGTGGGAATGAACGTAAAAACAATCTCATTATAAAGGGACAAATATTATTATTTTTTAAAATTAACTTGAGAAATCAAACGAGCGATGATGTTAGATTTAGTGCTCTGAGCAGCCCGATTCATCGCATGCCATCAAATCCATCATCCGTCGTGTGGCGCGACATCATTTCCTGTATTTCCTGTTTTTATACGAGTCGCAACGTCAAAACCATCTGGAATCGTTACACCGCATCTTGGACTCCGCCCACCCGGTGGATCAAAAGAAACTGCAAGCAGACCGCCGTCAGAGGAGCTCGTTCGCCGCGGCAACGGTTCCTGACAAGTATTGGCGAATGTGCCGGTGCTCGTTGTGGTTTCCATGGAAACGTCTCTGATTGTGTCTGATTAACCCGCTCTAGAAAAACATGGAGTATTACTCTGATGATGTAAAAAAAAACAACAAAAAAAAGGAAAAAAACGTCAAGTATATATCTCAATACATTCGTTGTATTTGAAGGAACACACACACACACACACACACACACACAAACACAAATATAAACACGTATTTACAGTGGGGGAGGGGCTGGAGGGATTCCACCTCTCCATCAAAGTTCATACCTCAGAATGACAAACAGATGATAGCAGTGAAGATGATGACGAAGAAGAAGTTGGCAGCAATTAGAGGTGAGTCCCAGATGTGTCTCCGGAGCTGAAGATCACAATGTGTGTGCGTGTGCGCGCTCGCGTGTGTGTGTGTGTTTATGGAATCTACCTTATAGACTTTCAGAATCATCTCCAAGTCTCTGGTAGATCATTAGCAGGCGTTGAGACGTTAGCAAACACTGCTGACTGATAGCAGCCGGCCGGTATTTAGCGCTGAAGCTAAAGACATTTTGATTGTTAAAGTTCCCGGTTTCCATGAATGCATCGTTTCTGGTTCACCTGGAGTCTCCCCTTCCACCTGTCTGAGAAGGTTTCCACCAGGAGAACTTCAATCCGCGGCGACACTTTGGTCCCTTTTAGCGTCACGATGCCGAACGACGGAGAATTAGAGCCGCGAAGAGGAATAAAAAAAAAAAGTTGAGACGTTTTGAGAAAAATGTTGTAATGAATTAAAACAATAGGAATAAAGACGTATAAATTGTGGAAAAAAAAAAAAAATCGGAATATTATCCAGTAATTTTTTAGAGAAAATTATAGAGAAATAATAATTTGATAAATAAGTTATGTTACGACATTAATAAAATAATTAAAAAAAAGTCAAAATATTACAAAAAAAAGAAACATTTTACAAAAAAGAAACATTTTACGACGATAAACGTGAGACAAAAATATTTAAATATAATATTATGACGACACAGTTAGAATATTTTAAGGAGAAAAAAAAGCCATATTGAGAAAAAGTCGTAATAATAGTTAAAAAAATATTTCTAAAAATATCAAGTCATAATAATAGAAAATCAAATTCATAAAATTTTCAGAAAAAAGTAACTTAAAGAAAACAATGTTAAATATATTAGATAAAAGCCATAATAGTATTTGAATAAATTTGTCATTTTACTGAGAGATCAATATTAGAACAAAAGAAACGTAAATTAAGGAGGAAAAAAGGAATAATATTAGAACAATTCAGTTGTAATATTAGAAAATCGATCAATTACTAGATTTCACAATTAAAAAATTCAACTTTTTTTACAAGTATTATGAATATTACGAAAAAAAGGTTTTAATTTTATGTTGAAAAAAGTAAAAATTTTCATGAATAATATTTCTTCTTTTAAAATTACAACTAGTTTCGGTATGACAGATAAATAAATATCACATGTTTTAACTTTTAACTGACTCCTCGTTATTATCAGAATCAGACAACTGAAGGCGGAAGAAAGAACCTTTTGGAGGAAGTCATCTCTTTAGTAGAGGTGGAGATGGCGGCTGATGGATGGCGATTCTTATTTTATGTTCAATATGGCCATAATATTCCGTCGCAGCACTTTATGCATCAAAAGCATTTCTGTAAATAAAATTGAATGACTGATTAAAGGCCGGCCTGCTGTCACTCAGCACGTGTTAGCATGGAGCGTTAGCGTTGAGCGTTAACCGGGATGCTGTTGGTTCTGTTCCAGTCCTGTTTGGACTCTACGTGACCCTATGTACAGGTGTGTATTAGTTCTGGTGTCGCTTCATGTGCAGGGCCAGGTGGTCGGAGCGGGAGAAGCAGCGGTTGCAGGCGATGCACTTGAACGGTTTGGCGCCGGTGTGTTTCCGGTAGTGTCTGGTGAGCTCGTCCGACCGGGCGAAACGCCAGTCGCAGTTTTCCCACGTGCAGCGGTACGGCTTCTCACCTGCAGAGGAGAGAGACACGAGGGAGAGTTAGCAACAAACACGCGCACAAAAAATAAAAAAAATACGTTCATAGCGTTCTTTTCCCAGAATTCTCTGCTGCTGGGAAATCCACTGCCTTGCTCATGAGCATTAAAGCAGAGGGAGAATCTGCCTGAAATGTCTCCTGCTTCAGTGAGGCATACCTCTGCTTCACTGAAGGGGGCGCGCTGAGCCCACGGGTTTATGCTGGTTCTGCTTCTAAGAATCAGAGATTCAAAATTCGCCACAGCCGTCCGTTTGATCGGGTTTTTCTCCATTTGCAAAAAAAGGAAGATTCTATATCAAAGCCACAGGAAATGAACAAACAAAGAATAAATGCTAAATTTCAGGGTTTTAGTAAAATGTGAACTATTATATATATATAATATATAAATATAAGTTAGATCTCCTTGTTCAGATTAATTTGAGCCGATCTGGACATAATTGTTCATATAGTTGTGAAGTAACGATTTTATTTGATGTTTTTTTTAACTTTGGGGGTGAAAAATGAACAATTGCAGTAAAATTTGATGAATATAAGTGTATAATATTTAAATATAAGTTCATATGAGGTCAATCTGGAATAAATCAGACCGAAAGTCAGGAAGCTATCTTTGAAAAACTGTGTTAAAAAAATCCCTCTAGTGTGTAAAATAGGAACTTTTAAATTAATTAAATATATGACATATACGAGATAAATCCCCTCCAGTCGATTCATATGCAACAGATTTGGACTAAATCAGACGAACGGTTCTGAAGTCGTGGCCCAAAAACTGGGATCGTAGAGATAACGCTCCCCCTAGTGGCGGGAATTTGTACTCAACCTTTCCCAAAATCAATCCAGTTCTTCCTCGCACTGAGGATTATGGGGGCATAAAATCTGGAAAATCTCGCTTTATAATAACCCCGACTTTTCTCCGCATATTAACTATTGCTCTCATAGAACTAAAGTCATTCAGCGACTAATAAAATAATCCTTCTTTTCTGAATATAAGGTTTCCCTGTAAAGCCGATCTTCTGCTTAATACCGCGTTTTGTTTTGATTATGAAGTCGATGTGGATAAGATTAAAGAGTCGCCACCCAAACTGTCGACATTTCTCCGCTGCTCTTGCCAAACAGCGAGCTAATCATCAACGCGGAGAAAAAGCCCGGCTCAATAGTCTGGTATGCAAACAGCAGAAGAAAAAAAAAAATGTCATCTTTCATAGCCCAGGGGGAAATTAATGTCTGAGAATCAATGTGAGCACAAACAGAGATCAGTGAGTCAATACAGCGTCAAGCTGTGGTCAGCGGGATGGAAATCAATCTGAGCGACTTCAGCTTTCTTCAGCGCGGCGGCCGGGCGGACGTGGAAATTCTTCAGAACCTGTTCTTTAAAGCAGGTTTGTGGGTGTCTTCGTGTCCTTGGCTGTAGATCCTCCAGGAAACGCTGCTATCAGCCGGTTCTGATTGTCATCAAGGGCTCGTTAGCAGCGCAGGCCTCATTAGCGCTGATTAGATAGAGAAGATACTTTTGACCATCAATCACAGAGTGACAGCTGAGACCATGGAGAGGAGGTCCAAAGAGCACAGAGGACTCCAACATTTCACTGTGTGAACCTGGACCGTTTCACCGCATGAAGCCCTGAGGCATAGGAATAGGAAACTATTTGTTTGGGTCGGGTTGGATCATGTTTACTGGGACTAGAGCAACTTTCCTTCTAGTAGTAGGGCTGAAACTTAGACGTGATGTCTCTGATGTCTCTGATGTCTCTGATGTCTTTGATGTCTTTGATGTCTTTGGGACACGTATCTGAATGGTTCTAATGTCTTTGAAATGTAACTCCATGACTTTGATGCGTTTGTGACATTTACTTTGATGTCTTAAATGTGTTTGTGACACAAAACTTGTTGTCTGTTATGTCTTTTTGACATACACTTTGATGTCTTTGATGCATTCGGGGCATTTATCTTTGATGTATTTGATGTCTTTGTGACATGTACCTTGATATCTTTGATGTTGAACATGTAACTTGATATCTTTGATGTCTTGGATGTGTTGTTGATATGTAACTTGATGTCTTTGATGTAAAATGTAACTTGATGTCTCTGATGTTGATATGTAACTTGATGTCTTTGATGTTGTAACATGTAACTTGATATCTTTGATGACTTTCTGACATGTATTGTTGATTTGTAACTTGATGTCTTTGTGACTTGATGTTTTTTTGATGTGTACCTTTATGTCTATGAAATTTTTCCTGATGTCTTTCAAGTATTTGTGATATGTAACTTGATGTCTTTGATGTTGTAACATGTAATTTGATGTCTTTGATGTTGTAACATGTAACTTGATATCTTTGATGACTTTCATGTATTGTTGGTATGTAACTTGATATCTTTGATGTTGAACATGTAACTTGATATCTTTGATGTCTTTCATGTATTGTTGATAGGTAACTTGATGTCTTTTATGTTGTAACATGTAACTTGATATCTTTGATGTTGAACATGAAACTTGATATCTTTGATGACTTTCATGTATTGTTGATTTGTAACTTGATGTCTTTGTGACATGTGAGTGGATGGCTTTGATGTCATTGTGACAGGCAAGGTACAAAGAAGTTAACTGAATAGTTGTACGTGTTTTTACAAAAAACAACACTTAATATCGCGGCGCTTTCTTTCTGTATCACCAAACGGCGATTAACAAATACATTTTGGACATCTGAGGTTCCAGAGGAGCACCTG
>JBBDHG010000394.1:220000-255000 GCA_037951165.1 Lophius americanus
CCAGAACAAAGAAACAACCAACCAACCAAATAAAACAACCAGCCTGCCAACCAACCAACCATTCATGTGCTTTTACTCAATGAAACCATAATGAAATTCCAAATAGAAGTTTTTAATCGCAGAAAGATCTTTTAAATATCTGTTTTCTTTATTATTGTTCTGTTCTCCAAATGCAGAAATGTGTTTTTTGATAACTACGTCTAGTGCGGTAAAAAAGTCATGACGTTTAGAACTGAATTCTGAATACGGTAACTGGACCTGGTCTACCTGCCTGTTCAGCTGGTTCCGCCGCAGATTCAAGGAGCACCAATGAAAGAAAACGCCGGAAATTTGGCAGAAAGCAAATCAGTTGGATCCTGGACGCCCGAGAACATGAGCCATGAGCCGGTCCCAGCATGCACTGCGTGGGCGGTCATAACGCTGACACACAGATTTACAGTGGCTGTTTGAAACCAGTGGCAACAATGGAACACCCAAAGGCTCCATACGTGGAGCTGCTGCACCCTCTGAGGGGGATGTGAACCCACCCACACCCGGCGGTAGAGTGGAACATGTAATCAGTCGGGACCCGGCGATGGCGCTCCGACCTCAGAAGGTCAGATTTGCTCTCGAATCATCTTGTTGCACAACTTCCTGATGAGGTCATGTGACACTTCCAGTAAACTCCCAGAGGCACGTGGGAGGACTCCAAAGACTCAGGATGTTGTCAGAACCTCTGAGACCCGTGTGCGTCGGTGGTTTTGTGAACGGGGTTGCGAAAAAACCCCAACTATGGGATGTATTTTCATAAAACTCGCACAACAACCGGGAATAAACCATTAAATGTTGTGGGTTGTTCTGATGTCATATTAAATGTTGCACCACCCTTCCGTCTCCGCGCCAGTGAGTCACAGTTCTGACCCGTTAAGACTCAACCCCCAGCCCATAGATCCGACAGTCTTAACCCTACACCCTGTCGGAGCACCGATTAGACCGTCAGAACCGCCGTAGAACTCCACCTGCGTTGGCTAACGCTATTCAGTGAGGCAGTAATACAGCACTAACGTACTTGTGATCCGTTTCGTTTGCTGTGTGTCGAGGACTTGCGGTGAGATTCTATATCAGTCAAAGGTGTCGGCGGCTCGAGTACGCAAACAGACCAACGGCATTAATCTATTCTGGGAGAGATAACGCACAAATACGATTCTGCAAGTCATGGACCTGAAGGAGGAAACTCCTGCATCGGGCTGGTGTAAACTTTAATCAAACAAGTACGGAGTTTAACCATGAGTGTAATAATATCTACTAATAATATGCAATCACCGAACAAAACCGATTTTTTTACTTTAAAGTTTGAAGATCATAACGCTTAATGTATTTTATGTGCTCTTATTTTGAAGGGTTCCATTGGAAGTAAAAAGGCCGGTCGGCGTTGTGTATGTGTTCTGACCTGTTCAAATGAATGTACCTGCCGTCCGGCCCGCCGTGTGTTTCGTAAACCAACTGTGTGACATTCCGAGGTGAAATTAAAACTGTGTAAGTATCGTTGGGCATCGCATGTCAGGGTGGAGAAGAGTGTGAGGAGTTATCTGTGACAGAAGAGCAGCAGCAGGAGTGAAGGGACAGGTTTCCAAGATGGTGGTGAGAGCAGCTCTGCTGGTTGGTTTCAAAAAGGGGTTCTCTGGATTTGGCGAAAGAGGACATGCAGTTGGTCGGCGTGACAGCGGAATCGATTCGGTGAAGACGCAGACATTGGAGAGAGGAGGATCGGCACGTGTCTGTGGATCTGGGTCGTGTGCAGACTCAGCATGTTTAAGTGGTGAGTCATCCTCCAGATGGAGTCAAAGCTAGACCAGGCAGGTCTGGTGTTGCCAGAGACGCGTGTGGGTGAGATTCATCGGGTGACCAGAATGAAAAGACCTCAGTAATAACTCGAAACCCTGGACGCGGCGTGGGTGGACCAGGTTTTGCAATCACCTAAACCCGGTCCGATGGTCCGGTCATTGACGACACCGATCAATCAAGGACGTCTGATTCACTGAACGTCTGCAACTTACTGGAGGTGCAGGTTCTGAGTTAGAACCCGGGAATGATTCTAGGTGTGTCTCATTGAATTGTTTCCCTTCTCGGGGATCAGGGCCCGCCTGAGAGGACGGTACCGGTCGTTGTAAGGGCGATGTTCTTTGGATTCTGGCTCACTTCCTGTGAGATACAGAACCGTTTTGTCTAATAATGCCTGTGAAGTTTTTTAAAAGACAGAAAATGAAAAAGGTTTTTGTTGAAGTTCTGAAAACATTCAGTGTTTGCGGATAAAACGCAGTTTTGGTTTGAAGCCCAACATGTTCCGAACTAGTGGCACCGATCAGCCATAACATTATAACCACTGACAGGTGGAAAAAGTGGACAAATGCAAAGGTCCAGGAGACTTTGACAAGGACCAGAATCAGAAGATCAGAAGATCTCCAGAACTGGAGGTCTTGTTGGGTGGTTCTGGAATGTAGTGGTTAGAACTTATCAAAAGTAGTCCATGGAAGGAGAAACAGGGTAGAAGAAGATCTACTGTAGCACAAACTGCTGACAAAGTTCTTGCTGGTTCTGATAGAAAGGTGTCAGAACACGCTGTGACACCTGTCCACATCAGAACTGGACCACAGAGCAATGGAAGATGGTGGTGTTCTCTGATGGGTCAGGTTGCAGTGGACGGCCGGATGAGTGTGCGTCGCTTCCCCGGGGTAGAGATGGTACCAGAATGCATTATGGGAAGAACACAAGCTGTGGGAAACAGTGCGATGCTTTGGACCATGTTCTGTTTGGAAACCTTGGGTCCTACCATCGGTGCGGATGTTCCTTTCACACCCCTTCATGAAACCGGTGTTCCCTAAAGGCAGTGGCCTCTCCTGAAGAGGATAATTCTCAGAATGGTTCAGGATTGGTCTGAGGAACACGACAAACAGATCGAGGTCTCGAATGGGCCTCCAGATTCCCCGCACCTCAACCTAATCCAGAACCTTTGGGTCCAACCCAACTCACAACTTCCAGAACATCTTGTTGCCAGATACCACAGCAGACTTTCAGAGGTCTGCCGCGGAGTCCATGCGTCAACCGCTGCGGGCTGTACCAGTGTGGTTATAATGTTATGGCTGATTTAAAAAAAAAAATTTTTTTTTTTTTTTTGTGACAGACTTAAAGAATGAATTACTTCTACTACTCCCTCCATTTTTTAAAGAATCCCTCTCCTCTCCGGCTGCCTCCTTGTCTCGTCTGGTTGACTCTCCCCTCTGCCTGTTCTTTACTGTCTGTTTGTCTTCTGCTGCTGGATCCTTTGACTTCCCCACTGAGATCCATAAAGTTTCTTCTTATCTCCCTGGGAGCGGACACGGATCTGTTCGCATTTGCACAATCGGCAGCGTTTTCACACTAGAGGAGGTTTTTTTTTTTCTCCTTCTTTTTTTTTAACCGCATGAGTAAATCTTCAAAATCCAGGTCTCATACTGGTTTCATCTTACCTCCCTCCTCCATCCTCTGCAGAGCAGGAGGAACTGGTTCGGCCTCCGGGTTTACCTGCGTGTCTTTCCTCTTCTGTTTTTTTTTTCTCTTCTCTCTAACCTCCCCCTCCCTCCCTCTTTTGTTTTCTCTCTCCGGAGAAGTGAGGAGGACAGGTATGAGCACGTACTCCTCGGCGAACTAATGACACTTCTCTCATTCCCTTTCATTCCGACATATAGTTGCAGGGTGGATCCTACTTGGCCACGGTACAAAATAAGCAAAGTAAAAATATATACGAGCCAGGAGCTTCGGGGTTACAGAGGTCGGATTGTTCCTTTTGTTCGGTTATTTTTCTTTCTACGGTTTCAGAGAAGCTGTAGTATGAATACCGCCTTAAATACCGCCTTAAATACCGCCTTAAATACGTCAGACCATCATCTCGCGGTGAGGTTAAACATCGACTTCATCAAAGCTAATGAGATTCAAAGGTACGAGCCAAAAAGCAAAAAAAAAAAAACTCCAATAGTAGCCAGAAGGCTAATGCTATAGCAATAAATTACAAACGAGATTTTGGCTATAAGCACGAAAGCTAATGTTATCATTATAGCAAGATTCCAGGCTGCTAGCCAGAAAGCTAATGGCATACTTCCAAGAATCCAACTATAAGCCAGAAAGGTAAAGTTAAGCTCGCAAGAGGCTAAGCTAAGCTATGAGCAAGAAAGCTTACTAATATTCCAAGCTATTAACCACAAAGCTAACTTTATGCAAGCAAGATTCCAGCTATAAACAAGAGCGCTTACAAAGTTCAAACTTAATAGTAGTAATTAGTCAGACAGCTAATGATATACGACCAGGATTCATGACTTAGAAAGCTAACATTATGCTAGCAAGACTCAAAGTCCAATCCCAGCTGTGAGCAAAAACCTTATAAGATATAAAATTCCCTCCGTAAACCACAAAGCAAACCAGATTGAAATCTTGAAGTCGTGATT
Source organism: Lophius americanus (assembly GCA_037951165.1). Lineage (NCBI taxonomy): Eukaryota > Metazoa > Chordata > Actinopteri > Lophiiformes > Lophiidae > Lophius > Lophius americanus. Next base: position 224,458 of record JBBDHG010000394.1, read on the forward strand.
AGCTGGAAAAGTAATGCTATACTAGCAAGATTTTAGCTATAGCTTATTTTAAGATAACGAGATTCAAGGTAAGAACCAAAAAGAAAACAAAACTCAAGTTCAACGGTGGCAGTGCTGTACTATCAAACTTTCCAACGATTAGCCGGAAAGCTAACATTATGCTTGTCAGGATCTAAACTAACATCCCTATAGCTAATGCTAAAGCTAATGCTTCATGTAGACCATTTCTAAGATTGAGGTTTTCTGTAGCCGTTCATTTATAATTAGACATAAAGTGTCGACTCACTGCAGCCAATCAGAGCCCAGTATTCACCCGAACCTCGTTCTGGTATCAGAACCCACAGTGGACGGTTTTTCTTACCGGTGTGCGTCCGTTGGTGCGCCTTCAGGTGGGAACTCTTTGTGTAAACTTTGGAGCAGCCTGGAATGAAAATCGCATAAGAAGAAGATGAGCGGAAGGGAATTTATTTATGAACTACAGGTAAGAAAAAAACTACCTGAGTCTTTCTCAGGTAGTGGAAGACTGACGGCTTCAAGACCAGCTAGCAGGTAGCGGACGCCGATAGCAATCCTGTTGCATTGCTGCAGCAACGAGCCTTTAAGCTAGGATCAGTAAATTCACAGAACGGACGGATGGCGACGAAATACGTCACTAGCTTAGCACCAATTCCTTTGTTTACAACAATCGCTTTCATTGCCCTAGAGGAATTAAGGTCCATCAAGGACTGAGCGATAACTTCGGGTGTAACTGTAACATTTGGAAACAGTTTGTGTGCTAATGCTTTTAGCAAAGCCAGCAAGTTTAATTATATTAACCACACAAAACTTCACAGTGTTTGATATTTCCTTTTTTTCCCCCCCAGCTTCCTCAGAAGTGGCGCCCGCTTTCAGCTTCGAGGCGACAATGAAGAATTAAGCTTGAAGAAATTATGTAAATAATAAATAATTTTCCCATCGATTCTCGACCTTCTGCAGACTTTGAAGACTTTCAGCTTATTTCAGCTTGTTTTATAAGGTTCAGCGCTAAATTGTCTTTACATGCAAAGTTCGTGACTTGAAATGAAATTCATTTTTTCATTGCTTTCCAGACCAATATCTAAGCTAATGCCATTAGCACGAATAACAGGAAGGGACGCAAAGTTTACGACGTCTCGCCGATCCTGTTTAGCGGTGCGTTTAAGTGCCTTTAAGCTAAAACGCTTACTTATGCGCTAACACATTCTTCTAGAGAGGTTATGGCATCTTTGACGACTTAGATTTACGAAATCCAAAAAGACTGTTCGCATAATTAACCCCCGATCCTCAGAAGTAGCGAGCGCTAACACTTTTAGCTTAGCGGCTAAAAAAAAAAAAAAAAAAATGGGGCATCTAAACGGCATCTTTCCGAAAAAATTTGAAAATTAAATTCTAAGCTTAAATCAGAGTCTGAGTATTCCTTGAGTCCTCGTTAATCTCGTGTCCATGCACATTCCTCAGCTGATGATTTTTAGCTCGGCAGCAACGATGAAGACGAAGGAAAAAAAAGGACACAGAAATGTTTATTTTGCACACGGCTAATAAGATAATTATCGATTTTTTTTCATTTTTAAGGGAAGGAAAGCTTTAATTTCACTTCTTTTTTTTATTTTAAGCTTTCAAAAAGGTTTAAATATATTGAAAATAATCTGTTTATTTCCACTAAAATGTCTGAGAAGGGAAGCAGACCCTGTTTTTACCGCGCTGGAGGACATTTATTGATTTCATTTCCGTTTCTGTCACTCACCAGGATAGTCACAGAAGTGGATCCTCCTCTTCTCCAGCTCCGGGTTGTTCCGCCGGTTGTATTTGGGACCCGTCAGAACTCCTTGGCCGTGTGTCATCAGCAGAGCGTGGGGGGACAACCCTGTGACCTTTATCCCGCCGAGACGCTGCTGGTATGGGGGCGGAGCTTGAGCCGCTAAGCTGAGAAGCTCCGCCTGTGCGTCCGGGCTCCCCGGCTGAGAGTTCGGGGGTGACGGCGGCAGACTGTGGGCCCCTGTGTGCTGGGAGGATCCGGTTGGGGACGGCTGGTAGTAACCGTGGTGCTGCTGGAGCTGATGCTCCGCCATCATGTAGTTACCGTTGGACGTTGGTAACGTAATGCCGCCGAGGTTCAGCATGGTCCTGGCGCCGCTGAGCCCGTGTGCCGCCGAGCTGGCGTGGGACAAAGTCATGGTGAGGTCAGCGCAGCTGGTGATGGGCATGTGGTAGACCTGCTGCTGGGGGCCCGGGGGTCCGATGTGAAGCTCTGTGTCCAGATTAGTCTGATGCTGCTGGGACCCACCAGGAACGCTGACCCCGTCTCCTCCGGAGCTCAGGTCCGGTTTGATGAAGACGTTGTTGACCACCGGAGGCACGCTGAAGACGGAGGTGAAGTCCGGCAGGGCCTGGGTGGCGCTGTGGTGGTTGGAGCAGGGGACATCCAGCCCGGGCTCCGTCTTGATCTGATGGGGGCTGAGGGTCTTGGTGTTGGGCCGGTAGAGGCCAGTGCGGAGGTGGGTGGTGCTGGGGAGGATGAGGTTGATGTTCAGGCTGTACGGAGCCATGGGTTTGTCCTCGGAAAAGTACTCGTCCACCACGGAGGCGCTCTCCCGCCTGTACTTCTTGTCTCCAGGGTCAGCGGAGAGGTTCAAGAGAGGACTGACGTGGGGGAGATACTTCTCCAACTCCAGCTGAGTCTGGAAAGAGAGAAGAGGAAAGGGTTAAACATTCCCGATAAGCAGGAATCGCCGCTGTGGAGTTGAAGTTTAGCGCATTAGCGAGTTTCCCGTCTGAGGAAGGTGCTGAAAGTTTGAATGAACTCAGTTACAGGTTCACATCGTTGCGTATCTAAGCACTAGTGCATGCTAAGTTTAAGGAAGGTGAACATTCTACGTAGACAAACAGGAAGTTCTCGTCGGTCTCTTCCAGCGCCCAGAGCGCGCATGTTCTCGTTTGTGCACCAAGGCGTTACGTCTAGAGGCTACTGGAAGAATGACGGGTGTGAACGATAACTCGTCAAATAAACGTCTCAGCCAAACCGCCATCACACAGTTTAAGGAAGTGACGCAGAGTTGTACGTTTTCGGATCTTCCTATTGACGAGTCGATGCTCAGTTCTTAGTTTTGTGACTTCAGTCTAGACCTTTGTTTGAAAACTGGTGTAAGTAATGACTTAAGCTATAATACTGGCTCACAGTTTAAGGAAGGTGGGCCAATAAACTAGAGTTTTTTTTTTTGCATATTCCTTAGACTTAGGGTTCATGCTCCGCTTTTAGCTTTTTGGCTAAAATGAGGCTTTCATCTGAAAAAAAAGGCTCATTTTCAGAACTGTCTGGGATGTTCTGGAGATGTTCTTGCTTCACGGAGCCGTTTTTTTTTGTGCATTTTTTGGGTGAACGGTCCCATTTTATCTTTCAGGGCTCGTTTTTTTTTTTGTTTTGTTGGGGCGCCACAGTGGAAACACCCAGAGCAGCGGCTCCTGTTCGGCTCTGTATCTGTCGGACACGGCCGAAGTATTTGTTTAACTACTGTAATGATTTGAGGAGATAAATGGACTGTCGGCTGAGATAAGTCGGCCAGAACAATTAATGGAAACGACTAGAGCCAAATACCTCGACGGCCGAGAAATGAGAGGAGAATGGACTGTTCAGAACGCTGTAGAGATGTTGGTACCAGGACCTCCTCCTCAATCTGACTCCCTCTTTCATTGCTCACATTCCTGTTTGCCAGCGGAGCTCGCTGCCCCGACCGGCAGCCAAGATCTGACAGCTGGAAGGGAGGGTGGGGGTTTGGGGGTGGGGGGGTTCACCTGCACCCACTTTTTCTGTCTGTCCTGAAGGGCTGCATGTCTGCAGATGTTTTCACCAGACTCTGGGTGTCGTAGAAAAAACATCGGGCGGTTGGAAGGTTCATGGCCTCAGGTAGGAGACGACCTCTGGAGCTCACATTCCCGGCACGAGCCCCCCCCCCCCCCCCTCAAGGTTTCATGCAGGAAGTTAACTTTTACAGAACTTCTGGTTCAGGTGAAGGAGACTGGAAGTCAGCAAAGTTTGACAACGCAGATTTTAGCAGGAATCACTTTTGCCTTGGGACACAAATTATGTTTCACTGTATGAACCTGGACTGTTTCACTGTGTGAACCTGGACTGTTTCACTGTATGAACCTGGACTGTTTCCCTGAGTGAACCTGGACTGTTTCACTGTATGAACCTGGACTGTTTCACTGTGTGAACCAGGACTGTTTCACTGTGTGAACCTGGACTGTTTCCCTGAGTGAATCTATCTGAGGAATCAGGTGGAGGAAAACAAACTCCAGATTTTTTCTGTTGTTTACGACATTATCTGATCGGAACTGGTTGGAGTCGTTGGAGCAGAGCGCTACAGAACGGACAGTTGGATTCCTGCTGGAGGGACAACACACACACACACACACACACACACACACACACACACACACACACACACACACACACACACACACACACACACACACACACACACACACACACACGCGTTCCCTGCATGGGTGTGGCACATGGAGGTGAGTCCATGCATGAAGACATCAAAACAAAGGCTGAAGGCATGAGAATCAAACCTTCACAATGACGTGTAAAAATAGACCAGCCAGACCAATCAGATCATCGCCGTGATGACAGACAGGAGGCGACAGGAGGCGGGACAACATCCATCACTCTCTCCTACGTTACTCGCCGATCCGCCGATCCGTCAACACCTCAGTGATCTAACTGGTGTGGTTTATAGATGATTATTCTTCCCGTCTGCGACCCAGGGACGACTCTCTAAGCCGTCGTGACGTTTTGGGTCACTTTCGAACCAATATCGGTTCTGTTTCCAGAATTCAGCAGCATTACCCACTGGTGCTGTTTATCTGTAGTTTACTCTGTATCAACAACGATGATCAAACCCAATCCTTCAATTCTGACTTTATTCTATCTATATTCTAACTTTAGTCTCATTAAATTCTGACTTTATTCTCAGACAATTCTGACTTCATTTTCTTAAAGTCTTTCTCAAAATCTTAAGATTCTGTTTCGGGATAAAGCGGCGGATCGAGGAAACAATGTCCGCCTCTCTGCATCCTTGCATGACGGTTATTTACACAAAATCTATTCTTGTCTCGATGTGGTTAAACCACTTTGGTGAATTCCAACCTCTGCACAGAAAGGAGAACCCGACAGGACCTGCAGCTCTGCAGACGCTTGGACCCAGTCGTCTAGACATCAAAACATCTATGAGATACTCCATCAACTTCTCCTGCTGCCTAATGCATTCCCACCCACAGACAGGTAACCATGGTAACCAGATGATCAATGCTATTCAGAACACCAGAACGTCCCTGGTTATAATGTTGTGGCTGACGGGTTGGAACACAGTCCGTTTGTTCGGTTGTGCCGGGGGGCCGACGGACGTCCGTCGTTCGTCGGTGCAACCGGACCTCCCGGTGAAATTAGACTATTTACCGCCGAAACAGGAAATAAACAGCGTCTCTGTTTCCTCCACACTGAGGGCTCCTGTGTGACTTTCAGGTCAGAACACAAACCGGACCCTGTCTCCGTCCGACCCGCTGTTGATCCCTCTCACATCTCTGATCCACATCCTTTTTTGCCCCAGTTCTTCTCAGCTGTACATGTGAAGGCGACTTTGTGCGGATCACAAAGTCACTGCTAACAAATATAGCAACATTATCCCGATGAGGCGCGTTAGCATGGTTTAGCCCTTTTCATGGACATTATCACGCCAGAACCTAACAGCGCCAGATGATGTATGCATCCAATCCGCCGCTCAGGCCACAGCCTACAATCGGTGTGGACCCAATGTTGCCAGTGGACCCAGACCCGCCTAGTTCTAGTTTCTATACCGTGACACTGTGGAGTAAGTCCTGATGTAGAAATAAATACCCAAGCGTATTAAACTCATGATGTTGATTCCACTACGTGGGATTGGTTCCAGGTCTGGATCTGAATCCAGATCACGATCCAGATCAGGGATATTTGGAGGAGGCCCGTAATTTTGGCAAAATAAAGTTCTAAGAAGACGTCAGGAAGCCCTGGCGGGTCCTCGGACGATGTCTCCTACACGCAGTTCTCACGGCACTCTGTTCTCCTGGAAACATTAAACGCAGCACGCCGCACCACAAAGCGTACCGACCGGTCGATGAACTGCGAGACATCCCTCGAGTCGTTTAGATCGCGAGTATCTCCAGGCCAAACACTTGGTCAGTTAATAATTGGAGATCGCGAACAACTGCTCCCCACTATGAATCCGTCTGGTTGATAACAGCTTCTTATCGGCTCCCTTCAGGTTTATGGGACGGAGGGGGAGTTTCCCGACTTTGTGCCAGTAAGAAAATCATCCTGAAAAGACCTCCATGTGTTTCAGGCCCGTTAACTACATACAGTGAACTTTACACCGCCGTATCCAGTTTACAATCCCCTCATGGTTCCCGGTCAGCTGAACGTGGAACCGCCGCGGCGGGACGTATCTCTGCTGACACACTTAGATCGTCGTTCTGTTCTCTTCCGGGTCACATTCCCACGTCTTTGGGCTTTAAGAGCTTGTATTCTGGAAAAAAAATGTGCAAACAATTGCGAAAATACATCGTGAACAATTGACCAATTATTCAGACGACTTTAAAATATGTGCCAGAAAAAATATGAATGAAAACAAAAGTAGGAAAAACGCCAACCCAGGCTTCCGATACTGGAACAGAACCAATGTGTTCTGATGACGGGAAAAACCGCTTTTATGTTCAAATGTTCCTAAAAAGGTAAGAGTGAATACGAACAATGAAGAAACCAATTATGGGATGTTATTGAGGAAAATGTTCCAGGACAGGGGATTTAATGGTATCACAGTAAATGGCGATGTACTGGATCAGAACCCCCAGCATCGTCACATCGGATCACGCAGCCGTAATGTTTTTTACAGTGACGCCATATATAATTAAAAAAAGTCAATCAATGTCAGACCGTCATTTCATATTTCCATACGCCAACGTACACGAAGGGCAAAATCACGACTTCACCAGTGTCAGGTGTTTCAGATCCAATCATTGTGGGTCCACACGTACCAGAACCGATTGTTTAAGTTGCCTGATGGAGGCTCCGCCCCCCTGCAAAGTCTCAAGGAAATCTGTTCAGTCGTTTTTGTCTAATCTTAAAGAAACACACAAACAAACGCACCCATGGCCTCCTTAACATCAAAGAAGCCCTTTGACCTTCGACCCCTCCCTGCTGCCCCTCAGCCCAATTTCTCAGAGCCAAGGCCTTCATCTTCGTCGGACCTGCTAATGTCACCAGTTCCCCCTTTATGGCTCTGAGGAATGCAGAGGAACGCCGGCAGTTCGCCTTTGGATCCCCATAAAAGTAGAGAGCTGATAAAGTCGGGGGCCCCCGGGTTTGGATCACCTGAGCAGAAATCATGACGAAGGCCATCGGAGCAAAAACAAAACCTTTGAGACTTGAGCCGGTTTATGGTCCCTGATGGAGGCACAGATATGAGGACTGGACCGGACTTCTCAGGAAAAAGGAGGCCGGAAATCAACTTTGGCTCCACTGGGACGGAAAACTGAAGAGATCCGAGGCGATTTTATGAGAAGTTCTTCTAGAGTTCACTCTGTTAGAAGAGATACGGGCCTATGAAGACCCAAACCCCTGAACATCTCTGCAGCAGAAGAGAAACGTACGTATGAAAGATCCCGTCAAATTAAACAGCCGTCATAGACGTCGAACTAACGAAGGCAGAATTTGGCGCTGGTCCGGTTGGTGAGTTTGGACTATCAGCGTCCTGGTTCTGTGAACCTCATCATCAGGGGATTGAGTTACTGCAACGCAACAAATTTATTTCATCACCAAATAGCAAATCTTTGTGGTTTTTAATAATAAAAGGGATAATTATAATGTTAGCATGTTAGCATGTATGCTAGCTGCAGCTTCGGCAATATGGTGGACCGGCAGCATTGGAAGGCCAGGACATGCAGTTGGTTGGTGTGACCGAGGAAGATGAAGAGGAAAGGGCAAGATTGAAACAAATGATCCAAAGTGGAGACCCCTAGGGAACCAGAAGAAAGAGAAGCAGAAGAAAGAGAAGACGAAGAAGAAGAAGGAGAAGCAGATGGGGAAAAGGAGAAGAAGCAGCAGAAAAAGACTTAAAAGAAGAAGAAGACTTAGCAGAAGGAGAAGATGCAGAAGGACCACCACCTGACCCACAGGAACCGTTTCACTGGCGCTGGATGGTCACTGCATTGAGACCTTCACGCAGAATCTCACTTTCACTTTTGTTATTTTCCACCAGCTATAAATGAACTTTTGATCGATGTGTGAACTTTAATCATCGTAGGGGGGGAGGAGAGAGAGAGAGAGAGAGAGAAAGAGAAACAGAGAGAGAGAGAGAGAGAGAGAGAGGGAGAGGGAGAGGGAGAGGTCGGTGCTGGAGGATGTATGGAAATCCCGGTCCTGCTCTGACTTTGCATAACCAGAACTCTGCAGGAACTCTCGGGTCGGAGATGCTGATCCGTCTGATCTTTTAATCTCCGCCTCCTCACCACCAGATCATCACACCTTTGTTTAGTCTTCATTAGTCTGGAGAAATTAACCCTAACAGAACCCCAACCCTGCAGACGTCTGCGCGCCCACACCGCCGGGCATGATGGGTAACCTGACATCATCAGACCAAACAAACGATGAGTCGCTGCTGTGGGAAGCTGACACCCTGCAGGGGGATCATCGCTCTCCTCGTTTTCACCGGATGACATCACCGCCGTTCAGCAAACTTGTAAACATGTGGTGGCACAGCGAACAGGAAGTCCCTCCTCTTTTCAAAAAAATGAGGCCCGCCAAACATCGGAGACACCTAAATATCAAAAATCGCAACAGACACAAAACATTTTTATGGTTTTCTGGGCACGGGTGTGGTCGTCTGGCGACGGGACAACGCACCGGAGTGGGCGTTGTCAGCTGTCAATCATCGCTCTACTCCTCCACAGAGGCGCTTTGCTGCAAAGCGATTTGAAGAAGCTGGAGGAGGATTATCGGTCTGGTCTGCATTACTTTCTACTTTCTTTAACTCTTAATGTGAGTTAAGAGTTAAGCCCGGAAATCAAGTTTATTCTGATTCCAACACCAGCCACCAATCAGCCATAACATTAGAACCAGCTGCCGGTTCTAATGTTATGGCTGATTGGTGTTTAGTCTACACAGCTGGAACGAGTTGAGGGAAAACCCATGAGCGTGTCCCGTAATAATGGATCCATCCAGCTGTAGTCCATCGCACCAGAACCGGGTTTACAGTTCTGGCCCATCAGCAGACTGACAGCAGCTACCAGACACTCTTACTGGACCTGATGAGAGACCAGTTCTACTGGTTCAGGTTCAGGTTCAAAGATGTCAGGTGGAGAGTAGTTGAGAGTTCAGCTGGGCCTCCTGAAGCGGTGACCGCCGATGATTGACAGCTCACAAAGCTCACAATCGCTGTCAATCAGACGACCACATCCCTTTCTATTACATTTTAGATTTATTCTCATTTCTGTCTTTTCTCTAATCGGTACCATTTAGGAAACAACTAAATTATGTCTGAGGTCCAAAATGGGCTCAGAACATTCTGTTTTTAAATGTTTAGACTTTATCGCAGATGGTTGGTTTGGCTGTCTTGATTGTTTGTGTGGATATTTAAATAAAGTTGCCTTTTAGGCACAGAAAGCAAAAAAAAAAAATTTGATATTTGTTTTCTTAACGAAAAATAAAAAATAAAATAATTTGTTTGTTCTTTAATAACCGTCTCTGAAACAAAAATAATCTGGTTCCGAAGTCAATGTGTGGGTTAAATCTCCAGAACCACCAGAGTCCAACAGAAGAAGAAACCGCTTGAAAAAAACCGGAACCAAAAATCCAGCCTCAGATCTAATCTTCTTTTTCTTTTTTTAATAATTACGGATTCAGGAGCCGGCGTTAGCTCAGGTATAAACATTAATCACGTCTCACTTCCTGTCTCCTACCTGGGCTCTGCAGGCTGAGACTCGCCGTCATGCAAATCCCGAGCGTGCGTCGTCCTGGAAGTCAAATCGTTAGTCAAAACCTCCGCGGGCCTGAGCGGCGAGGAGAACGACGGCGGCCGGTATCTGAGTATTGATCTTCAGGATCTCCTGATCCGAGGTTACTCTGTAACTTCTCTCGTCTCTCCTCAGACTTACAGGAAATCCGCCGCCGCTGATATCAGGCCCAAAGAATCTGGTTTCATATGAGTTACTTATTCCGCCATAACCGGCGAGGGAACACGGAGCAGAACCCGTCCTACAGGAACACCATCAGCCGTCACATGACTTCTTCTGCTCTCTTGATGCAAAGCGCCTTTTCAAATGGTTGTGAAGGTAGTCGGTGGAGCGTAAACCTGTCTGGTTCTGACTCAGATCCAGGTTTATTTATGGATTACGTGCCGAGGAGTTGATGGACTTTTGTGGAAATGAGCCATAACAGAATTCCTGACTCAGCACTAAATTCTAACGGGCTCACTCCCGACCTAAGCGGCACCGCACCACAAAGATTAGTGGATGTGAGTCACCGGGACGAAGTCAAAACAGTGGTGCAGAACGGTTCTCCGGACCCCTGATTGGTATCAGGACCAGAAACGGTTCAAAGGAGAGCATCTCCCAGGGGGTTTGTGGGTTTAGCAGACATTTACCTCGACTTCTACCAGCGAGGTGATTCTGTGAGCCGCGTCCAATGGTGGGTTAGTCGGTTTGTCTGAAGGATGATTGGTTGGTCTGAAGGATGGTTGGTTGGTCTGAAGGATGGTTGGTTGGTCTGAAGGATGGTTGGTTGGTCTGAAGGATGGTTGGTTAGTTTGAGGGTTGGTTGGTCTGAAGGATGGTTGGTTGGTCTGAAGGATGGTTGGTTGGTCTGATGGATGGTTGGTTAGTTTGATGGTTGGTTGGTTGGTCTGAAGGATGGTTGGTTAGTTAGTTTGATGGTTGGTTGGTTGGTCTGAAGGATGGTTGGTTGGTCTGAAGGATGGTTGGTTGGTCTGAAGGATGGTTGGTTGGTCTGAAGGATGGTTGGTTGGTCTGAAGGATGGTTGGTTGGTCTGAAGGATGGTTGGTTAGTTTGATGGTTGGTTGGTTGGTCTGAAGGATGGTTGGTTAGTTTGATGGTTAGTTGGTTGGTCTGAAGGATGGTTGGTTAGTTTGATGGTTGGTTGGTTGGTCTGAAGGATGGTTGGTTGGTCTGAAGGATGGTTGGTTGGTCTGAAGGATGGTTGGTTGGTCTGAGGGATGGTTGGTTGGTCTGAAGGATGGTTGGTTAGTTTGATGGTTAGTTGGTTGGTCTGAAGGATGGTTGGTTAGTTTGATGGTTGGTTGGTCTGAAGGATGGTTGGTTGGTTGGTTGGTCTGAAGGATGGTTGGTTGGTTTGATGGTTGGTTGGTCTGAAGGATGGTTGGTTGGTTGATCTGATGGTTGGTTTACTTGATGGTTGGTTGGTTGGTTTGATTGACTGGTCGTTGGTTTATAGTTCAGTCGGCGGGTTTCTCAGTAAACTGGTTGGTTGGTTTGTTTGAACTTCGGTGGAAATCAAGACCCAAATATTTCCCTTTAAGTTCAGTATTTCATTTGACTACATATATTTATTGAACCCCTCATGGACTAAAACCATTTGCGAAGTGATGCAGGTCCAGATCTTAACAGGACCAAAGTGAACTGAATCAGATCTTGTCACATGGGTTTCAGGTCATTTCTAAACATTTTCCCAAATTACATAAAAACAAGTGAAACAGATTCCCATGAAACCTTGCGGCGGATCATCGGAAGCAGACGTGGTGGAGGTCTGGGTTCTCCTGGAACCCACTGCAGTTCCTTCAGGAGACGATGGAATCAGAGTCCAGACCCAAACAGAACCACAAATAAACACTGATGACGCTCAGTGACAACAAATAACTCTGTGAGAGGTTCGAGACTCGGGGAGTTTTTGTACCAATATAAAAACAGTTTAGTGGGCGGAGCCTCATCACACTGTAAAAATTCTATTGAAATTACGGTTAAAAAAAACCCGTCAAACGGAGAATTACCTTAAATAAAGAAATAATAAATAACTTCATTTTTTTGGTCATTATAAGTGGAAAACACGGAATCTTACTGCGAAAATACTAATTTTTAGTCAAAATTGACAGAAAAATGCCATAATTTCAAAAACAAGTTTTTACTATTAAAGGAATATTCTGTCTAAAATGCAGATTTCCTGGTATTTTCATATAAACTTACTGTAAATAAAAAAGAAGAAGAAGAATTTAAGCAGGAGAAAAACGTCGTTTCTACGGTAACAAGACGCCGGGATAGATTTCAAGTCATTTAAAAAAACAATCATTTTATTGTTTTTATACTCCTTGTAAACCATAAATTGGCCGACATTTTTTTTTTAACCTATTTTCCGCGGCCGCTGTGTTTTCCTTAAATAGAAACGGTTTTTCTTCACAGACTTTCGCTGCCGCCGTGACTTTCTCACGAGGTTTCGCCGTTTGTCATCCTCGCCGCCGCCTCCAGGCGTTGACGATGTGGGTTCTGCTCCGACAGGTCGAGCGACATACTGACAGCCGCTCTGTTAAAAAAACAAACACAACAGAAGAAACACAAAGACGCCTCTCTGAGGGGGGAAAAGAAAGTTTCTCTGCTCCGCTCGGGTCGGAGGGCTAAATGACAGAGCAGACGGGAGATTAAGCGAAGGCGACCTGTGATCTGGGAGGAATGTGGCGTCAGCAGCTGGCATCCATTTTGCCCGAGGGGCCGAGTTTTCGCTCCAACCGCCTCCTCCTTTGTGTTTTTTTTTTTTGACTGAAGTCAAGTTCTGCATAAACGCGACAGAAACAGGCGGCGGGTGGCCATTTTAGCAGCAGGCGAGGCGGACGCCGCTCGCCGTTTCCCCCGGGTCAAACGTCTGACGGCGACGGGTTTTAGATTCCGATGGAAACGGGACGAAGGTTGGACTCGCGGTTCTGCAGTAGAAAAACGCAGTGATGAGATTCATGCGGCGGGGGTAAAAGTACACGGGTTATGTACTCGAGTAAACGCACAAGTACTCGAGTAAAACAAAACAGAAAGAAGTAGGAATATCAAGATTCAATCGAGTAGAAGCGCGTAGTCTGAAATATACTCAAAATATGAAAGTATAAAAGTATGAACGCATAGAAATACAAGTTTAAAACTCATATACTAACAGAATATTTATCGAGAAATTTGAATGTCTCTGAGGCTGAAACTGAAGAGACTGTTTCACTGTATGAACCTGGACTGTTTCACTGTATGAACCTGGACTGTTTCCCTGTGTGAACCTGGACTGTTTCACTGCATGAACCTGGACTGTTTCCCTGTGTGAACCTGGACTGTTTCACTGTATGAACCTGGACTGTTTCACTGTGTGAACCTGGACTGTTTCCCTGTGTGAACCTGGACTGTTTCCCTGTGTGAACCTGGACTGTTTCCCTGTGTGAACCTGGACTGTTTCCCTGTGTGAACCTGGACTGTTTCCCTGTGTGAACCTGGACTGTTTCCCTGTGTGAACCTGAGGACTCGTTTAAGTGCGACACCTTTGTCACGTTGTCACGGTTACAGATCCAGTCACCGAGTCTCTTATGACATATTTCTTCGTATGTCTTTGTGACTTTTGTTAAAAGTCTTTTGTTAATTGTTGAAACTGATCAGAGTCTTCGTGATGAAGATGCCCGTGTCTAAGAACAATCCTCGTACGCGCTGTGAAAACAGGGAAGCCGGATACAAAGGAAAAAGAAAGTTAACAGAGAAAGACAAAGAGGAGAACTCAACAGTTGTCCCAGAGGTGTAACAGAAAACAGAATATAAAAGTAGTCCTATAAAAAAGAACAAAGTATAAAGTCTGATGAGTGAATGATTAACTACGTGTCCAAAAACACCAACCGCTGTTATGTCTCTGTTTTATAACTGGAAGGACTACAAGCTGCATAAAAACCAGAAACCCTCAGTGAATCAGAGCGGGGGTCTTCCGCTTTCTTCCAATACTCATAATATTCATAATATTTGGCGTGACGTCCTCGAGCGCTAACAGGTTCACCCGCGCCGTTCCACAGGGGCTTCTGCTTTCTGGTTCTACAGACACCGAGCAGCAGCCGAGCAGCTTCTGCCTCAGGTGTCGGGGGTCCGCCGTCTGATTCCACCCGGCAGGACGCCAGACGATGAGGAGATTCCTGCGATCACGCCAGCGTGGAGCTGATAATCATTAATGAGGTCAGGAAGTCTTCTCCCGCCTCGCTGCTCCTCCTCACGTTCAGGCGTGACGGCGAGGATTCATGAGTGACGGATGGAGGCGGTGGTGTCGGTGTTTACGGAAGATGAGGCGGTTTGGTGAAGAAGTGGGTCCGATTCATCGTGAGATCGAGGAAGTGGAAGAAGGAGACGACAGAGGAATCCATCTGCGACCCGGTCCGACATCAGCGTGTTTACCGATGACTCCATAAAGATAATACTGCACCAAAGTGGAATAAAACACCTGATCATATTGGACCAAACTGGGATAAAACACCTGATCATATCAGACCGAACTGGAATAAAAACACCAGATCATATCGGACCAAACTGGAATAAACCACCTGATCATATCGGAACAAACTGGAATAAAACACCTGATCATATCGGAACAAACTGGGCTAAAACACCGATCATATCGGACCAAACTGGAATAAAACACACAATCATATTGGACCAAACTGGAATAAAACACCAGATCATATCGGAACAAACTGGGCTAAAACACCTGATCATATCGGACCAAACTGGAATAAAACACCCGATCATATTGGACCAAAGTGGTTCCCAAATCAAGTACTTGATGGTAATTTGTTAATGGTCTGTACTTAAATAGCCGTTTTCTAGTCAACTCGACTTCTCAAAGCGATTTACAACCCGAGCCAACATTCATTCATTCATTCATTCATTCATTCATTCATTCATTCACAAAAATAAATAAATACTGTGATGAAAGACGCCGCCATGCGTCTCCGTTTGTTTATAGCTCGTATATTTGTTTATTGCGACTTGGGGTTCAGTATCTCGCTCAGGGTCACGTCGACATGACCGGAGATGTCGGGGATGGAACCACCGACCTTCAGTTAAAAGTTTACCATGAATCTTCACCTGCAGACCAGAACCATACAAAGATGGAGGGTAAAGAAAGAGAACGTGCATCTAACAAGGAAGTTCAGAAAATGTGTGGCTTTCCAAACCGGGCCTTCATCAAGTCTGCAAAGAAACTTCGGAAGAACTCTGCAGAGGAAACGAACTAGAACAGGGTCCAACACAGGTGGGCTAGGACTCAGCGGTCCATCTGCATCTGAGGACCAGGGTCTCTCCTGAAGGCAACAATGTCCACATTCTGGACAGAGAGAAGTGAAGGAAGATATCTACGTTAACCTGGAACGGCCACCATTAAATAGAGGAGGGGGTCCATAATATAGGACCACATAGGGACAAAAAGACCAGTTCGTATCGGACCAAACTGGGCCAAATGACCCAACAATGTTGGACCAAAGTGGGTTACAACACAAATAATATTGACCCAAACTGGGCTAGAACACCATTTAATAATGAACCAAAATGGCATTAAAGTAAAACAAACAGATAATATTAGACTAAACTGGATTTAAACACCAGGCAGAATTGGACCAAACTGGCCAAAAATTCCAGATATTATTGGCAACTGTTCTAAAACACCAGGTAACGTTGAGCTAAACTGGAAAAACATGCAAAACAACTTAAACTAAGTTGAAATACTAGTAAATATTGGGACCAAATGGCGCTAAAATACCAGATAATAGAGAGACGAACTGGGACACGACGCCACATAATATTAGACCGACCGGTCCAAAACACCTGATAGAATTGGACCAAACGGGTCTAAGACATCCAGATTATATTGGACCAAACGGGTCTAAGACATCCAGATTATATTGGACCAAACCAGACTAAAACCAGACTAAAACCAGACTAAGACCAGACTAAAACCAGACTAAAACCAGACTAAAACCAGACTAAGACCAGACTAAGACCAGACTAAAACCAGACTAAAACCAGACTAAGACCAGACTAAAACCAGACTAAAAGATCCTCATGTCTTCATTCTGTTAAAAAAGCAGGACCACTGATTGGATCTCATTCTCAGTGTAAGACACGTGTAAATACAACCAGTGGAAATGTGCGTGGATGCAACTATGTGTTGGTAAAACATGATTAAAAATCTTAAGAGAAACTACAGGTAAAGTTTAAATCTGCCGAGTATTCCTGCAGCTCCAGGTGAACTTTCGCTGTGCTGTCAGGTTTGTGCGGGACTTTAACCTGCACAGGTGAGCTGGTTCCTCTCAGGTAGAAAAAAAAAAACATAATTAAACGTCTGTTTATCCTTAAACTACTTTAATTTGGACCCAAACGCCTCCAGTACCGACCATCACGTTATATAACGAGGACAAAACACGCAGAGGCCGGAGCTCCGGAGAATCACCGGGCCGGCTCAGAATCTCACCCCGGGTTTGACGTCCTCAAACACGGATGCGTCCTCAGCTCCGTCCGCTCCGGACATCCGCACCGGCTTAAGCTGCGTGAAAACCGCCCGTTCATCTGCGGCATGCGGCGGATTCATGGCCAAACCGACACTCGCTGCCATTAGCCGAATAAAACTCGTTTTTAAGTAGAATTAAAAGAACATGCAAGTGTTTAGTTTCCTGTTCGGAGCGGAATAATCCCACGGCCCTCCCCTCTCTTCTGACTCTAAGGTGGGTTTTACCTGTGCTCATGTACGGACCTGCTACCTGCTGCACGGACCAATCACAGCACCGCATGGATTGTGTCAACCAATCAGCTGCAAGGAGGGCGGGAGTTCACCTGAGACCAGAGGATAAACATCTGGAGGGCATCAGTGTTATCAACTGAACCGCAGAGAATTGTTAGAGCGTAATAAAAAGATTTCATTTTTATAGTATTGAAATAAATGAATTGATAATACATAAGGTAAATAAAGTAAATGAGTATTAATTAAATAAAACGTAAGCGTTATCTACATATGTCACATTCGTACGAATTAATAATATATGTACATAAATCATATCAATTAAGTATACACACTATAAATAATACATTTAAACACAGTTTTATTTAAACTCTGTTTTATTGAAGGTATTATTTAGTTCCAGGACACTAAAAACTGTTTAGTCTGAGATACACACAGAGAAGAACCAGAAACTAAGGGGTCCAATAGATCCAGTACTTTTCAAACAATGCAGCAATATGTAATTTGGACCAAGCTTAGATATTATAATATTTGACCTGAGGTGTTACTCGAAAGTACCAACATATTTTGGATGATGTATTAAATTGTTCGGCCACACATGACTTTGCAGGTTAAAGCAGGTTTGATCAGATGATGATGCGTTAGTCACCGTTAAAAGAACTGCCTGTACCGACAGATGGAATCTACCTACTTGAGCTCAAACTGCTGAAAAACGTTTAGGTGTCAGAAAACACAAGGACACCCCAGAATCTCCAGGACCTCTGGGATCTGCTGCGGAGCTCTTGGTACCAGATATTGCAGCACATCTTAAGAGGTCCGCTTGAGTAATTTTTTTATTTAATGAAATTTTTTTTTGGCATTTTTATCACCTCATTCTTTTATTATTTTATTCTTTACTTTTCATTATTAGTATTTTTCTATTTTTTTTAATATATAATTTCCAGTATTAGATTTATTTTTATTACCTCATGTTATTTTTGTACTTTCTTATTAAGCATTTTTTTGTTATTTCAATTTAATATTTTTCTTATTCAATATTTTAAGCTTTTTTTTTTTTTTTACTTTATTTTTCATTTTCATTATTTTTCATTATTTTATTTTATTATTTTTCCAACTTTATTATTGTAACTTTTTAGCATGTTATATTTTTTGTCTTTACTATTTTATTCCACATATTAAAAATTTAAATGTATTTATTATAAAGTACTTTAATCTTATATATAATTTTAAGATTTTTCTTCTTTTATTCTTATTAATGCATTTATTTTTTTACTTAACAATTCATTAATTATTAACTAGATACATTTGTTTCTAAAGAACTGATTCTATGACCTGAAGCAAACGCCATGCGGCTCATTTTCTCTGCCTTCTAATAAAACGTGTCAGTCGGTTTGTTCAAACAGGAAGTGAGTCACCCGTCCAACCTGATTCTAACATCTAGTTGCCAACGGTTACGATCCTTCCAGCGAGGCGGTGCTCTCTGGTGTCCTCCTGGGGTGGCGTGAGAAAATCCTGCACTCGTGTGGATTCTGTTTATAGTGCTTACAATAACGTGGCGCAGGTGGCCCAACTGGTCGGCCCGCATGTTTTGCGGCCCCCGATCAGTAGAACCCGGCCGGCTGGGAACTCAGAGCTGCAGCAAAAACCCTGAGGACAACTTTTAAAGACGGATTCTTTGTCGCTGAGTCAAAAGCAGAGTTTAGAGAAAACTCGGTCGGAGCTAACGTTAGCATTGAATGCTAACACCGAAATATCCATAGTCAGGGCTGCGTGCTAGCGTTAGCTAGTTAGCATCAGAGCTGAGAATCATGAACCGACGTTTGCAGGATGTTGATTTGACGTGTGGATTTATCACAATAATATAGAGTTTGCTAAATTTAGACGAAACGGAAATATAATTGGTGAAATGAAGGGATCCGACCGAATTTATTTTCCTTTGTCCTAAACGACTTTCCTATTCGTCTTTTATTTATGAGGTTATTAAGTTGACATCATTTCGGTTTTTCTGACTTAATAGGACAGGATTTTATTTAAAAAGACGTTAGAAATTATTATCAAATGATTTTAATTTTATATTTAGTGCCGCGACAGAATTTCCTCGTTTTCTTTTTTGGTTTTCTTATTGTTTTTAAATCAGATATACATTTTTTCCCTAAACTGATACATTGTGTTATTTTATTTTTGCTTTTTCTATCTTTATTCCATCTTCCACTCCTTTGAGTTTTTTCACTTTTATCGTTTTTGTTGTGATTATTCCAATCGGGTTCAAGGATATTTAAGGCGGGTCAAGGCCGAGCAGATGGAGGATGTTCATGACCCAGTCAGGGTTCCAGTCTTGGATCCAATCTTGACTTCATCTTGACTCCAGTCTTGATTCCAGTCTTGGATCCAGTCTAGGTTTGAGTCTAGTCCTGGCTTCAGTCTCAATTCTGACGCTCCAACAATCGTTTGTTACCGGCAGTGAACAGAATGTTGTACAGCTGCAGACACAATCGGATACAATCAGACACAATCAGAGACAATCAGAGACAATCAGACACAATCAGAGCCAATCAGAGACAATCAGACACAATCAGACACAATCAGAGACAATCAGACACAATCAGACACAATCAGAGACAATCAGACACAATCAGACACAATCAGAGACAATCAGACACAATCAGAGACAATCAGAGACAATCAGAGACAATCAGAGACAATCAGACACAATCAGAGACAATCAGACACAATCAGACACAATCAGAGACAATCAGAGACAATCAGACACAATCAGACACAATCAGACACAATCAGACACAATCAGACACAATCAGAGACAATCAGAGACAATCAGACACAATCAGAGACAATCAGAGACAATCAGACACAATCAGACACAATCAGACACAATCAGAGACAATCAGAGACAATCAGACACAATCAGACACAATCAGAATTCAGTGACGTTTGTATTACTGTAAAAGAATGCTGGGATTCTTACTGACTGTATACCAGCCATTAAATTATGACCCCTGACAGGAGAACCCAGAAGAACGTTGATTATCGGGTTACTTTGACGCCTGTCTGTCGTCGCATGTATCAGACAAGAAAAACTAACATTTTGTCGTAGAATCAGGAAAAAAGTCAAACGGAGCGACTTTGACAAAAATAAATTCAGATTCCAGTTAATAAAAGGTGTTTTTAAAAAAAGAAAAGAAAAGCGGGTCATTGGTGCTCAGACTCTTCAGGGAGATTGCGTCTGAAGGGTCCTTGCTCCGAGACCCCCCCCACCCATGGAGTCTGGATACTGGTGGTGGTGGCTGATGATTCCGCAGAGACTGGTGAATAATGGAGTTGATGGACCTGTGAGGGCTGGGTGGAGAAGAGAAGGTGGAGGGTGGCCTTTAGG
The DNA here is from genome assembly GCA_037951165.1 of Lophius americanus. Taxonomy (NCBI): domain Eukaryota; kingdom Metazoa; phylum Chordata; class Actinopteri; order Lophiiformes; family Lophiidae; genus Lophius; species Lophius americanus. Next base: position 244,660 of record JBBDHG010000394.1, read on the forward strand.
AACAAGATGAAAGTGGAGAAGCCTATTTAAAGAGACAGCGGTGAGATGACGAAAGGCTCACCCTGAAGGCGTGTCACCATCATGTCGGACAGATGTGGTCAGCTGATATCAATCGACGTGAAAGTAATCGAGACTGGGTGTGCGTGAAAGCTGTGGATGTCAGAGTGACAAAAGAGATAATCCTCCTGAGTGTACTTTCACCAGAACAGTGTCTCCCCAGGGGAGGAGCCTGTTAACAATCAGCTGCATTAAGCTCCTCCTCCAAATCATCGCTTGGCTCTACGGACGTCTGGATGTGCTAAAATCTCATAATCAAGATTGGTCTAAGCTAGGTTTTAGATGTACCGCTAAAACGTTTATACTGGCCAAGGGGTTTTCCCATGATGCACCGAGACTCTCTCTCCCTCTCTCTCTTTTTACACACATCCTCCATTGATGCATGTTACGACTAAACAGACGTCTTCCCTGGAGTCTATGGGCATTTCTCAGGCCGCAGGATCGTGCGGCTGGTGGCTGGATCTGGTACTGCGGACCTGATGCCCACTGATGACATCATCATCATCATCATTTATTAACACTTATTATTATTAGTAGTAGCAGTGATGGTACTCCAGGTCACCGATATTGCATCTCGAAGATAGATGAACCTGCCACAGCCTGTCGGCGGAGAGCGACGCTCCAGGCGTGTTCCGTCTTCTCCTCGCTCTGACGTCTGGCGAATCAAAGATGCACCAGTGGAAAAAAAAAACCTGTTTGACGCGTGTTGGATGGAATGCTGCGTTCAGCGGTGAGCAGCAAGCCGAGGGATGGAAGTAACCGAACTCACAGGATAAAACTGGAAAACGGCCGTTTATCATTTTAGGAAAACCTCAAAGGTGGAAAAAAAACATCCAAATGATCAAAGTGGAGTTCATAAAAAGTTACTGTAGAATAAAACAGGAGGGATGAATAGTGATTGGACAACAGCCACAGTGATTGACATGAAGTCAAAGTTCATATTTTGGCCTGGAAGTCACAAAAATTATACATGTTTTAGACCGGATTTACCAAAATCACACTCTTCTTGGGATGGAGTTACGACAATTGCTTTTTTTTTGGTAGGAAGTAACTAAAATTGCATCTTTTTTAGGGCGGAAGCAACAAAAGTTGCACTTTTTTTGGCAAGAAGTTACAGAAATATCCTTTTTTTTTGACTGGATGTAACAAAATTGCCCCTTTTTGGCCATAAAAACCAAAAAATGCACCTTTTTCCGGCCATAAGTCACCAAATACTCAGTGTTTTTGGCAGAATGTAACAATAACTGCCCTTTTTTTTCGTCTGGACGTAACAAAGTTGACACTTTGTTTGGCCAGAAGTTAGAGAAATAATCTTTGTTTGTCGCATGGAAGTAACAAAATTGCATTTTTCGGCAGAAATACCAATAATTGTACTTTTTTTGGATGCAAGGATGTCACGAACGATAAAATGATTATCACTATTTAAAAGAAAATATGTCAGTAAGTTCATTAAATCAAAAAACAACACGTCCCTCTGTTGTTCGGTTCAAACGCGTTTTTTTTCCACTTGAATCGTTTAATCGTCCAGCTTTCATGCAGAAATGCTGCAGGGACCAATAAAAACCAAAGTAAATATGGGATTCCCTGTATTTATCTGCAAGTCACGCCGGCACAAACTAGATCGGACGACTTGATAAGACGAGTGATTTCTCCAGTCAGGCAGGAGGAACTCGGGATCGGATAACACAACAGGACAAAAAACAACAAAGCAAAACCAGAGAAAAAGAAAGCGGCAGCTCAGGAGAAAGACCGGGGTCAGAAACAGAGATGGACGTTTTTAGATTTAATTGGTTTATCGCACCATGTGAGGAGAAGCCACGTCTGAGGATGGCGCTGGATAAGCGGCATTCCTCTCTCTCTCTCTCGCTCTCTCTCTTTCGCTCAGAGAGCAGGCGAGGACACGGCTTCTACGCGGCGCTGGTTGACGCCCGCCGCGTGTCTGATGACAGGTACGAGCGGAGATGACAGGGTTGCTCATCGCGCCAACAAACCATTAAAGGTGATGAGATTTAAGTGTAGAGCTCCCAAGAGGGAATTACGTACAAAACATCCACCATGCAGTGTGCGATGATGATGATGATGATGATGAGGATGATGAGTTTTTTTTCCCCCAGGCTTCAGTAATCGGACCCTGAATCACCCAGCATCATCATCTGGGTTGGGTTTGGTTCTGATTGGTCACCTGATTGGTCAACAGACTCATCCATCCATCCATCTTTCCGGCTCTTATCTGGTGGTTTGTTTGTAATAAACTTGAAGTCATTTTGAATAAAAACCCTTCAGCTTTAAGGTTTTAGCTCCATAACGTATAAAAACCGAACTCACCCCCCGACAACCTTCCAGGTGAGACCCTGCATTTAATAACCAGGCTGCAGAACCGCTTCAGCGCCGATTACCATCGTCAATGAACAGGAACACGTCATCTGCATAGAGATGAGCATCACCCCGACAACGCCTTGAAAAACCCGAGCAAGATAATAGACAAGGGGCAACAACGCGGACTAAAAACAGGTTTGACCAAAACTCTGCTGCACCACATTGGTGCTAAAACAACTTATTCCAGATGATGAGATGAGCTGGATCTCTAATCCGGAGGTGGAGGCGTCCTTTTTTTTTTTGAATGACAAACATTTACTTTCATTTGGGATGTTTTAAATGTGCTAAAAGATACTCTTTTGATAAATCAGGAGACACTTTTGTTGCATAATTGCAATTTTAAAAAAAATAAGATTTTCCTGCTTTGAGCGAAATACAACCAGATTTAGTTCAAAGCAGTTTTTATGGCTTGAACCAACCAGATCTTTTAGGAACTGCGGTGGGAGTAAAGTTCAGGACCCCCATGCAGAGCGCCGATAAAAGATCCAATTTAACAAAAATCCAAGAAAATGTTCAAAAAAGAGGCTGCGGGTCAAATCCAGGTGAGCAAACAATCCAAAACAGAACGCAGAGGAAGAATCAAAAAACATAAAAACATATTCAGAACCAGGAACAAAAAAACACAACAAATTCAAAAGGAAAACTAAGACTAGGAAAAACACAAGGACTGGCTGGGAAACGTACCGATGAGAAATCAAGGACATACTAGGACAGGAGGACAGGTGAGCACAGACTATATACACTGAGACACAGGTGAACATGATAAACAATCACACAAGAGGAGAATAGAAACGACACAGGAGAAGACGGACACAGAGAGGGAGAAGGAGAAGACGGACACAGAGAGGGAGAAGGAGAAGACGGACACAGAGAGGGAGAAGGAGAAGACGGACACAGAGAGGGAGAAGGAGAAGACGGACACAGAGAGGGAGAAGGAGAGAGACCTTCAGTCTTTTAGATGATGTGTTTCCTGTGATTTCATGGGTTTTTGCTGGAAGGAAATGTTTTTGTTGTTTTCTGACCATTGGAGTCGATTATTTCAGCCGACGACGGAATGGAAGTTTTTCTTTTTGGTCCCTCTGAGCTTTTAGAAACATCTCAACCCAACAGGAACTTGAGATCCTGGTTACATTTCTGCGCTGCGTGTGTGTCTAACCTCTGCCATAAAGCGTGTGTCCTCACACCGGTGACTAATACCTGCCAGACGCGATGACGACTCAGCCTGAAAGAATTCATTATGGCTAAAAACTCGTTTTTAACCAGGAGCACCTCCTCATGTTTCACACACGGTGGATTTTTATGGCTTTCGTAATTACGCAACTTGGAAGTCTGTCCTACCGAAAAGAACCAGGCGCTGGTTCTGGGTTCAGAAGGTGACCCCTCTAAAGAACAGTTGTAGAGCCACTAGAAGCATATCATGACATCATAATGGAACCGGAGCCACGTTTTTTACACCACAGGTCCATGAGGAGAACATTTAAATGTGCAAGGACATTTCTCTGTGGTGTCTTGGTTGCATTACAGAAACGCTGCCCCCAGTGTTTGGCAGTGGTACTGATCCAAGGCTGCAGAAAAAGAGCAGAAATACAAACAACATGAAGACAAACGAGAGAATTTCATCCCGACTTTCCATCTTTAAGTTTTGTCCTTGAATGCGTCGTTCGTGAGAACGTCCGTCGTGGAAGTTCACTTGTTTTGTCTACACTCTTTGTGTTTTTAAAATCTGACAAAAGAGGTTTGGTTGGTTCCGATAGTCCCGCCCCTCTGCCACAGATGTAACTGGTTCTTGTTTATAGGACAGCATAGCTTAGCACTGGCTCACCGGCCGCACTTTGGCTGGCGGCCCGGTCTTTGGCGGTGGAGTCACAAAGAGCTGGTTCCAAATTAGATTCCAAAGTGGTGCCGGTCTCAGTGTCCAATCACGGTCCGATAGTTTAACTTTAATTACACTTGGAGGCGGTTTAGTTGCAGACGTGCAGAACATCTCGTATTCTTTCACTGTGGCCCCTGGGCATGGGTGAGCGCCACGTTTCAGGAGCCAAACCTGTTTCATCGATGAGAACTTCTGCGTAGTTAGCTGTCGGAGCTTGCTTTAGATTTTTAAATCCTATCTGGAGCTGATCCAGGAAGTTGCATTTACCTCCCTCAGGCGGGAAGGCATGCTAACGCTTTTAGCTCAGAGGCTAAATTGTGGATTTTTGCAAAAAAATCATAATAAAAACTAAATAATGTATTTTCAAATCCATTAGCGCTCATGGAGACTAGGACTATGATGCAATTTATTATTTAATTTGTTGGTCTGGTTACTAGAGGTGTAACGATTCATCGATCTATATCGGGATATCGGTTTGTTGAACAACGATCCAATTAAATCGATGGAATGTCAGAATGTCGATATGTATCGTCTTTCCTAAGATATGCCTTTATTTTGAAATTACCCCCGCGCACCCCTACAGTGTTTCCTGTACATAGGCTCCTCCCCCATCAGCACACAGACCTGCGGACCAATGGGAACAGCCAGAGGCTGCAGTTCAATTTTTTCTTCTATAATTCCGTTCTCCCCGAACATTAGCGTTCGATTTGGCCGATAACCCGTTCTTCAAATGAGAGATAAAAGCTTCCAGGTTCCGTCTGAATGTTTACTGCCTCAAAAAACAACTCGGAAAAATAATTAGCGCTTAGTTTGTTAGCTTAATGCTAACACATAGTGGGAAATGCCATAGACATGCTAAAATAGTTAGCATTATTTTCAACATATATTTTTCAGTTAAACTTAAAAAAAAGTGTTTTAATGAGACGCTGAGTTTTAATACAACAAAAATTAGTTAATTTAATATATATATCGTTAAGAAGACATTAATTATGAGTTTTTGTGTTTTGTTCTGTAGGATGCAAAACATTCAGTTTAAAACCTCCAAACCACCGAGAACAGAACCGATCAGAACCACGTAAATACAACGACATGTAACGTAAATGTAGACGGTTATGTTCAGAATTTAAAGGTAATCAGGGACTTTAAAGTTAACGGATAAGAAAAAAAACAACATTTGTGTCTAAATATGAAAAATGTGTCATTTTACAGTCAAACACAGATTTTTGTTCTTTTTGTAATTATTACATTTCTGCATAAAACTGTCAAAACATGTCGAAATATATTTAGAATAATTCTCTCTTAAGGTGAACTGGAACTGCTGAATTACTCCCCTACTGGTTAAACGCAGAATCGATGCAAAGACGTGAGTTGAGTCAAGTGGTTGTGAACGTCTGAAATGCTAATGAGCTAAACGATAACTTTTCTTTTTAAATATATTATTATTGTCATTATTATTATATATCTGTCTGTGATTTTTCAGTAGATACAGAGCAATAGAAATAAGAAATATGAGGGTGATGTGGAAGTGGAGGCGGAGCTTATCGTAGCCTTTAATCTTTGCCTCAAGATGTTGTGGAACTCAGACACGCTGGTGTCTCATTTCAGACGTATCGGTTGCTTCACCACAAACACAAACAAGCAGTCGTGTTTACTTTTGGTCGATTCAGCGAGCGGAAAGAAATGTTGAATATATCATCCTGTATATTTGAAACCTTTGCGAAAGTTTGCCCTGTGTTTAAAGTCAACAGAAGCCCACGGCTTTTGTTTTTCATTTGAGTCAACCGTTCCCTTAGAAATGGCGGAAAGATTTTAGGCGGTGATAAATACACTAAACTTCCCAGTTTTGGTTGGTGGTTGGATGATTACAACACGATTATAACACAAATCTAAGCTGTAAGCAGCGTTTTTCTTGCCGTCCTACGCCGGTACCTGTTGGGGCCTGCGCCGGACCCAACCCATATCCAGTTGCTCAACGTATGACCTTTGTCATGTGTGCCAACTTTGGTTAATTTCCGTGCGTTTGTAACCTTTCCATAATCGGTTTCCCAGAAATTGGACGCCGTTGGACCAAAACTCGTCTTCTTTAGAACCGTACATCTAGAACTTGTAACGGCCTTCTTCCCCGAATTTAAACTCTGTAGCATTAACAGGCAAATATGTGTTTAAGTATAAAACACATCATTTCATGTTGCCTCTAGGTATCGCTATTAAAATAACATTTTTTCTTTCGTGCGTCTTCAGGCCGGGACTTTTATCCGATTCGTGAAGTTAGGGGCGGATCGGACCATTGACAGCGGAGTTATGACAGTTTCCTGCCTCATGGCGAGACATCAATGTTCACTGCCATAAACCGTCCAGACTGTTAATCAAGAACTCAAGCTTTTGATAAATTATGATCTTTTTGGTCTTAAGATGTCAGTAACAAAATTTGAAGCCGATTGGTTTTAAACTCTGGGACGAGATTTACGATTTTTTTAAAAATACATCCCCTAGAAAAGGTCAAAATCACCTTAAGTTTGCACATATTCAATTGGGAATGACCGACTTCCTGTTAGGTTTACATCATCGCGACAAGAGACTTTTTTGTAGATCCTGATACGATAAACATGTGGAACAAATTTCCTACTTTTTGGTGAAACGGGGTCCGGGGGCTGTTATTCTCAGTTGACTTTAGCCACACCTTTCGCCGGGATCCACCGTAAACATAAATCTCACCGCCGACATATTTGTCCGCCAAATTTCACGAGTTCCCAAATGTAATAAAGCTCCAGAAAAGGCAATTTATTTAGCGTAACAATGAAAACTCCCCCAGTACAAAAGGATAATCCGACCGTTGATGACCTGGCCATCAAAAAAGTGGCGATTAAAGTGAGAGTAAACTGCGTCAGCACGCAAACTCAAAAACTCTCTGCTGGCTACTTGGACCACTTCCTGTTGTAGCTCCAGGCGCAGCGGGCCGACCTGTTGGGAAATATACATTGTTAATGAGCTGGTGGGAGGACAATAACTCGTGTTTGTCTGGTTGGTATTGTTTGCCCTTCAAATCGTTAACGATGGAGCCGTGATTGTGAAGGAAGGACAGTAAAGATGGCGACGACGAGATAAAGACGAGGTAAGAGTCGCCACCGAGGAATCGTGGGTGTGCTGAAATGACGGGCTCAGATTGGCTGTTTGGACTCGGAGGCCTCTTATTGACTGAGGGAGGAAACTGCGACCAACAAACTCCGATTGTTCTCAGGAATGACGCCTCCAGAACGGGCCTGTTTGCCCTCCTTTGAGACCAGAGCTTAAGCATTGATCCGAGTAAACCCGCTAATAATGCGTCACTACGTCCGTTATGGGCTTCGTGTGCAGAGGTGAGACTCGACAAGGTCAAGGTGGTGAGAGAAGGGGAGGGGGTTAAAGGCTCTGTGCTCACCGATAGGTTCAAAACTGCGTCAAAACCCGAGCTACATGCTACCGCACGAACAAACCGTCTATCTTTAACGTACAGCCAAACTTCCAGTCGCCACTAAGTTTCTGACTAAAATTAACTTACGACAAAACTTCAGGATCCCCCGCCGTTGGTTTTTTTTCCCGTTGCCTGGAAGTTACAAGCGTCAGCGCCGTTAATTTGTGAATCTGACAGGAAGGTTTACATTTAAATAAAGTGCATAGAATGATAAACATTTAAATGTCAAAATTGATTTCTCGAGTAAAACGGATATTTGTACGTAAAAACCGGGGAAATGAGAGTTTTTGAGTTATTCTACTCACAGAATGAGTCTTAAGTCTTCTTGTAACCATGGAAACAATGTAAACAATAGAAAGTATCAAAGTTATTAAATAGCAAAAAGGAACCGCATCAGTACTTGGTTGTTGTGCTAAACAGCCGATCTTGGCTAGTGTGGCTAAACGAATACGAAGTTGATCGGGTTAAAACTCGTTAAAAAAGGTGATGGATGTACAGAACCCAGTCCTACAGAACATCCCACTTCTCTCTTGGTCCACAAATACTGGGAAGGACCTTTGGCTCTGATCACGATACGGATAATTCATGGGCAGGATGTCGCGATGGAACTCGGAATCCATCTTTGCGGATGACGTGTTGCTGTTCATCGGCCCATGTGACCTAAAGCCGCACCGAATGAACGCGTTATCACGCACATTAATGGCCCTCAACCCAAATTTGTACTTGACAAAGCCCCGCCCACTTCTCCTCAGGAATGTTGCACTGCGTAAAACAGAATAATGATAAATGTATTACATAGAATTTTGCAGGATGTATATAAAGTACAAATACGTGTATACACCCCTCAATATTTACTGTTTTACTATGTTTGTACGTCTTTGCCTGTCCGACCGTTACTAAGTACATTTACTCAAATACTCTACTTAAGTACCAAATTGAGGTACTTGTACTCAACTTACTTAATGACGTACTTTTTTCTAACCTACGACGTCTCCGAGGGAAATATTCTACTTTCTCACGGCCGAAGTTACTTCTCAGATGAAAGTTTCTCATTCCCCTCCTGTCCCCTGATATTGCATCGCCAGCGGTGCCGATTTTGAATATTTGCGATAAACTGAAGGATTAAGAGCTTATGGGTTTAGAAAAAGATCCTAATGCTCAAGATAAATCAACTGGTTAGTGAGTCAAAGCTTAAAAAAGCCTAATCTTATTAATGTCGGACTTTTTTCAGTGGTGCTACAAACAGTTTGTGATAATCTTGCGACTTCAACTACCCAACATCAGGTAAAGTATCCAGATTACTTCAATCTTTAACATTTATAGGCGCAAAAAAGACCTAAACATTAATCCAGTATAACAGCAAAAGACCGTTTTACTGCGATTACTTTCCCTTTGCTGCTTTAAGTACATTTGGCTAGTACTTATACACTTCCTCTCAAGCAAGCAGGCGTTTTACTTTAACTGGAGTTTTCTCACAGTGTGGTAATAATAATTAGTACCTTTGCTCACGTAAAGGACCTTATTTTTTTTACAAAAAACTGCTTGAGAGCGGTGAAAAACTGAGGTAGAATTCCTTGTATTTGTGAAAAAATAAACTTTATTCTGATGTATATGCTCTTATTTTTCTATTAGTATCCAGTTTACGTTAAATCTCCATTTTTACTGTGAAGTTCCAAGTTTCATGTTTCTTACGTGTCTTTTTTTTTTAAAAAAAAAGAAAATTTTATGAAGTTTCGAATTGGAATTCTTATACGAAAGTTTATTTTCAATAAAAAACATTATAAAAACACGATGAATTCTCTGTAGGAGATGAGATGACTGGAGAGTCCCTTCTAAATCACTTTTTTTAGGAGAAAAACACAGTTTAAAACCTCGTCTGAGACTTAAATATTAAGACCACTCATCCCATACGCCGATGACGCCCTGCTTTCCGGAACGCCGGAAAAAAGTGCTCTTATCCATCCGCGCTTTTTTTTTTCTTCTCCTGATTGTGAAACAGTTGAAAGTTTATCTCCGATCGTAGACGAGTGTTGGGATACCTTGGAAGTACAATCAGGGATTTCCAAGGTAAGGACGTCACCCCGTCTGGCATAAACAGACTTTATTACCCGACAACACCACCTGGCAGCTGCTAAACTCAAACACATCCTGTAGTATAGATTAATTAGCAACTATTCAAATCCACCCCCCCCCCCCTGAAAAAAGAAGTCATTAAACAGTTTGTTGATAAGGCAGAGACGGTTTATAGTCGGTATCTGTAAGTCTTTAAAGTGGATTTTAAGGACAGACTTTATGAAGAAGAGTTTTACAGATGCTTCTTATGAAGGAAGAACTGAGGCAGTTTATGGTTCTGTAACCGTCCGTTCACATATGTCAGGGATAGGTGGGAAAACAGGGTGAAAGTGCAGCTATAAACCGTCAGAACGAAACTGGGAAAGGACCAAAAGTTAAAAACTCCCTCCTGATCCGTTCTCGTTTATCCTGGTAGAAAATTCCTTCACGCTGGAAAATTGAAAATCTGTTTTGTTTTCGTTGCATGATTCTTAAAGTGACGTGAGTTAACCTGTGGTTGGCATGGCAACCA
>JBBDHG010000394.1:260000-280000 GCA_037951165.1 Lophius americanus
ATCTTTCATCTGATTCTGATTTATGACGGAGGAACCGGATTGCGAGCGGTCCCATAAACAAACATGTCGACAGGATTCTGCCCTCCCGATAATTACCCACCAATTGGATCATTATTCCGATGTCAACGCAGCCGCCGCCGCCGCCTGAGGGAACATCAGATACAATGCCGTCGCATGTCGGGTTCCGGCGAGGAGAAAGACGTTGGCACGCAACATCGGCGGCAGAAGCCGTACCGCATTCCTCGCTTTAAAGGCGGATCCTGATTGGCTGAGGAGAAACGCCGAACGGTCGCTGTGTTTTGGAAACCAGGACGGAGTCCGGGAGTCGGTCAGCGCCGCCAGAGAGCACCGTCACATCCGCGCGTCATCGTTTGAGCTCGTAAATCCAACTTAAATACGGAGTTTGTTCCTCAGCGGGAACAAAACTCAAACAAACTTTTAGAAGACGAAACAAATTAACGAAAAAAACAAATCTACAAAATTTACGTTTTAGAAAACAAATCACCACAAAATAAACACGTGTGTGAAAACAAAATTACAAAATAAAAACAAATCTTAAATTTAGACACACTTTCTACCAAAGTCAAAGTTATAAACATGATAAAACTAGGAGATGACTAAGAGAGAAAAAAAACAAACATATGAACATTTCAGTAAACAAAATTACAAAAACTCAACCGGTTTGTGGTCAAAACTAAATTTGGAAACTCATTTTTGAAAAGAAAATTACAAAATAAATACAAATTTTCAAAATAGAAAAAAAGGAAAATAAAAAAACAAATTTACAATTTTTTTTTCTTTTTTTTTTACAAAATGTGTCAATTTTACTAAGGTAATAATAAAACAAAATTTACATTTTGGAAATATAAAATACAAAAAATTCCCTAATAGGAAACAATATATGGTAACGATAAAATACATTTTCATTTTGGAAAAACAAAATTACAAAATAAAATAAAAACAATTCTTTATACCAAAGGAAAAAAAATGTTAGTAATCCAAACAAATAGACATAAAAAAAACTAAAAGCTGGTAGTTTTGTTTGACGAAACGTAAAACTAATGAACATTTCAGTAAACAAAATTACAAAATAAAACAAGTTTACAGAGGAAAAAAAAACAAAATGCAAAATGTGACCCACTTTTACCGAGTTCAATAAAAACCCGTTTATGATCCGCCGCAAAACCTAATAAACGTGAGACTTGTGGAACTTGGAGGTATAAAAGAGGCAATAAAAGATTCGGCCCATGAGTGATAAAGAAATTACAATCACGATTAAGACGTGAAACACTTTTTGGTTTTGTTCGTGAGGGGGCGGATTCTTCTAAAAGGGGCGTGGTCTACAGCCCACACTGTAGTTAGACTGGTTATCCTAAAGCGCTTAAAAGTCCTTCCTCTGATTCTATCCACGCGTGCGACCCACCCTGACTCGTTGGCGTGGGCATTGTGTGCCGAGCGTTGCTCAGCTTGACTCAGTGATGATGTCATCGCCCACCGACGCCCACTCAGAGAAATCATTCGTGACTAGAGAGAGTGGAAAAGTCTTCTGAGTCGTGCAGCTCGGCTGTGAGGTCATAGGTCACGTTCAACGCTGCAGATTCCAACCTTTGGGAACTTTATTTAGCATTATAAAATATTATGTATTAATATTATATATAAAGATTTTCTCTCAGGAAGAAACCCAGAAATCTTGTTGTTGTTGATTTTATTATTATTACATTTTACATACGTATATTTAAAATGTTTGTGTATTTAATTTTAAATAACATTTTGACTCCACTGTGTAATATTCATTCAAACCTAAAAGTAAAATGTATTATTTCTTCGTTATTTATATTTTCAAATGTCAGTAAACTTAAAGAAATAAATTTTAGAGGCAAAAATTTGTTCAAAACTTTATTTTGAAATTCACTTCTGATCTGTTCTTTTTACCGATACTTTATTTAATAAAAATGATTTATTAGTTCACAGTTCTTGGACTCCTTCACGACGTTGCGTCGGACGTCCGTCTCCGAGGTGTTTCTCAGCGCAACAATAACGTCCAACCGCTGCGACCTTTGACCCAGCAGCGCCATGACACTTACTGTATGAGGCTGTGATGGATGGACGCCGGAGCCGGAACACCCATCACACACACACACTCTCTACACACTCTGTCATGGTGACACACACACACACACACACACACGTGTGAACCTTGTGCTGCCATTCATCTGAACGGTTCCTGGAAACAGGAAGTCCTCCTCTTCACAGAATCCGAGTCGCCTGTAATGTATGTGTACATACATTATATCTGCAGCCTTACGTAAGCCCCAACAAATACAACTAACCTTAGCATGTTAGCAGGTGCTAGCAAAAGAGAAAAGGCTGGTTAGCATTATGCTAACAAACTCATTAGTCTCAATATACATGCAGGAATTTTATGTAGAAACTGACCAGCAATAAACCTGGTCAGTCAGTGTCACCTGATGAAGAATAAATTCCACTGATTATTGTTCACTCAGGTGCAAATACCTCCTCCTCCTCCTCCTCCTCCTCCTCCTCTGATGGGAGCAGATTGTAGAACAGGTTTGAGGATGAAGAGGGATTAGTGGGTTTTGTCTTCACTTCACTTCATTGTGTGACCTGAAGAACGCAGGGCTGCGATGGAAACAGTCTTAAAGTGAGTGATGACGTTCTGTTAAATAAACACAGCGGCGTGAGGAAGAATGATCATCATGCATGATGAAGGTCCTCAACACAGTGAGGACGTGTGGACGAAAACGAAAAAAACGACTGGAAGTCAAAGGTTGAAGCTGTTTTGGGTTTGATGACACCAGATCTGCAGCTTTACACGTGAGTCAGAGGAGAAAATCTAGATTCCTGCCTTCAGGTGGAAACAGCTGCTGTCACCGCGCCACACCGCCCTCTGCTGGACATAACCGAGTATTACAAGTATCATTATTATTATTATATTTTATTTTTTTATTAAGTGAATTAATAAGAATTCAAAGCTGACCTGAAAGAATAATGAAGCAGTGGCTGATAGAAACCAAAGTCATCGGTATACGAGATCGACACCGGTCAGCCGTAACATTATAACCACCTGACTAATATTGTCATGCCCGGATGGATTGTGAGGGTTGCGTCAGGAACGGCTAATAATTGTTGAGCACGATTAACCGTTCATGCAGTCATGTGACTGAGAATTCAACTTTAATCTACGTTGCGAGAACAACAAATAAAGTTAATACTGAGCCTAACATGCACAGAACCCAAAGCCGGAGTGATGATGTCACAGTGACATAATCGAGCGATGATGTCACTGTGACACGTCTCATGACGCTGCTGAACTTTGATACGCCTGAAGAAAAAAAAATCCACATAATTTACGGTAAAATAGCACCAGCCCTGGTTGCCAGAATTTTACCGTAAAAAAAAGATATTGACCAAACGCAAGACATTACGGTAAATCGCCATGAAAAACCGAAAACACTCCAAACCGCTTTACAAGGACATCAAATAAAAATGACAGTAAATTGCATAATATCTTGCAATGGCGGTATTTCACAAACATATACCGTATTTCTAACGTTTCGTTTCTCTAAAAATCATGTTTTTACCAAACGGTTGGATTTAGCTGTGATATAGACAAAAAAATATGTTAACGGTGTTTAGAAGCTTGTTGTAATTATTTAATCAAAAGTTCATTCACACTGTAAAATTCTGTAAATAGTCTAGCTGTAAAAAAAATGAAGTAACGTACTGTTTTTTTGGATGTTTGGAGTACTGTTGTGAGTTTTACAGTCGTCTGTACCGTTTCCGTCTCTTGGATCCTTTATAATAATGAATCTAGCAGAGATCAACAAACTCCTCTGTGGTGCGTTCAAGGACGCTCCGAAAACACAGCTGCGTTCAAACGCTGCAGATTTAAACCTGGCTCAATATTGATGCTGTCATAAAAACAAGATCTGGCTGTCGGACGTCAGACGTCCGACGTCAGACGTCAGACGCCTTTTCTCTCCGTTCAGAAAATTTCAGTTTGATTTTTTCCCGACAATCAATAAGATCCACAGACACGCCTCCCTCACCTAACCCCACCCGTCCAGCCCACACCAGACCTGAAACAGATGCACCCCCCCCACCCTCCTGAGGCGGGAGCAGAGTGTGGGTCCCGAAGGTGCAGTGGATTATCTGAGGCCTCTCTGGGGGGGTCATTAGAGACATGCCGCCATTGATCCACTGCAGTCAGCTCGCTGAAACCTGACACCTCAACCTGTGAAGAGTGTGTGTGCGTGTGTGTGTGTGTGTGTGTGTGTGTGTGTGTGTGTGTGTGTGTGTGTGTGTGTGTGAGTGATCAGTATACATTACAGCAGCTTAACAGTGACACAATAGATAAACAGACGTGGGTGATGATGATGATGGGTGTAGTACGGGTGGGTGGTCCCAGCGGTGCAACCTGGTGGTGAATAATTGTGATTAAATGAAGTCAGTCGCCGTGGACGGATGATTGACAGCCTTTCATTTGAATAGAGTCTGTAGAATTTGGCAACATTGGTTCATTTTCACACTGGACCCGCCCAATGACCGGCATCGGTCACATTCAACATGCTAGCCGTGTTAGCATTAGTTACATTCAACCACCTAGCCGTGTTAGCATTAGTTACATTCAACCACCTAGCCGTGTTAGCATTAGTCACATTCAACATGCTAGACATGTTATAATAAGTCACATTCAACATGCTAGAAATTTTAGCATTAGTTATGTCCAACATGCTAGCCTAGCCGTGTTAGCATTTGTTACATTCAGAAAAAGCTGCCATATTAGCATTTCATCCAGGGGGATGAAATAAAATAAGTGAGCTGATGTCGATGACATCATGACGGAGGAGAGGAGCAGCTGTATGAGGCTGAGGAGGGACAGTATGAGGTAGAGGAGGAGGAGGAAGATGTGGTCAGGAGTAGATTATTCATTACTGGTGAGGAAGAGGAGGTTCGACCTATGATGGAAGTTAGAATTAATTCCGTTACTATCAATCTAGTGTAGGAGGTCATTCAGTCAGGAGATGTTTGAGGGGAATGTCAGGTCATCAGTCTCAGGCTACTTCTAATGTTATATTTGAATATATTATCCTTTTAGTTTAAACTGTTTTTAAAAAAAATCATAAATTAGGCATTAAAAAGGAACATTCTAATAATTAATTAAAATTTAACGGCTATATGATACTATTTAAAGACTTTTGACGATAAAATACATTTATTTAACATTTTAGCAATTCATTTTAAATGTCAATATTATTTACAGAATAACAGCATCAAAATGTAATACTTTAATACGTGTATCTATTAATTTAATAAAACTAAACATTTTCAGAAATTAGGTATTAAAAGACGATATTTTAATCATTTATACATAGATTTTAAAAACGGTATATTATTTACAGAAAGAAGTTTATTTAAGTTTAAACTAAAAATACATCATATTTACAATAACAATATGTTATATTTCAATAATATATCATTCTATTTTTAAAATGAGATATTATTTACAGAAATATGTCAATAACATGCAGCATTTAATTTTTTTTTATCAATAGATATTATTTATAGAAATAATATATATAAATTTTTAGTGTGTTAAAATATTGTTTATTTTAAAATTAGGTAAAATATCGACATAGAAATTAAATTTTATTTTATTTTAATCTTAATTACTTAAGAAGTAGATATTTTAAATTACAATTTTTATTATTTATACATTTTATTCTTAGGAATGATGTTTTAAAATAAAATGTTTCATTTGATCCAAAAGTATAAATTAAGTACAACAATGCAATATTTTCATATTTTATCTTTAATTAAAAATAAGAACTTACATGCAAAAAAATAATGAATTAATAATCAAATATACTGCAGATGATACGTTTTTCTCACTACGTATAATTAATCTGAGTTTATAACTGCTTTATAACCATGTAATAACATTACATGGTTATAACTGCTTTATAACCATGTAATAACATTACATAAGCACATTTATTTGATAAAAATGTTGCAATAGAAAACCACTAGTAAATGATACGTATCATCAGCCCCATAAACGTATTAATCCATCATTTTTATATAAAAATCATGTTTTTAAAAGTAGATTTTTAATGTTTAATGGTGTTTTTTTTCTGTTTGTTTGTTTTTTGCTGTAGTGGGAGACGCCTGTATCACCATCAGCTTCATCGAGGATCATCTCTTGTAGGAGATCCTTCCGACCAGCAGGCGGCGCCACGAGCCCAGAGGAGGCGTGACATCCGGTTGGCAGGAAGCCATATTTATATTAGTGAGTTCTTGTGAACTAATTGGCACCTGATGTTCATTTAATGAAGACGCAGGGAGCAAATCTCCTGACATGATGAAGAAACGATACCTCCTCCCCGTAATTAACACGCAAGCATTTAAACATACTGTTTACACACACACACACACACACACACACACACACACACACACACACACACACACACACACACACACACACACACTAATGAGCTCAACAAGCTGCTCTAATCCAAACATCAGGCACATTAACAGAAGGATCTTCCCTCCGACGCCTCCAGGGTTTTATTTGTGTGTTGTTGTTGTTGTTGTTGTTGTTGTTGTTTTTTTTCACTTTCATCTGAGGTGATTAACATCAACGCGTCTAAATAAAGACAATAAATAATGTTATTCGGATAAACTAAGGTCAGAGATCAGACCTTCACCGGGAAAACTGCAGCAAACAGGAAGTGGATTCCAACAACAGGATACGACAGATATTCAGAGGAAGAAAGATTAAAAAGAAGATTCTATGTATGTTTTTTCTTTTTGTTAAAAACAATAATACTGATTTTAAGTGTCAAAACAACTTTCCTAAGGAATAAATGTTTTCATGTATAAAGTTATACATGAAAACACATTAAAAGCAATTTTTTTTGGTTTTTGCTATATGTCATATTTTCTAAAATCAATATATATATATTTTTTCTTTTATGGTTCCATTAACTACATTTTCCTTATTTTAATAATAAGACAGTAAATTTCTCAATGATATTAAAATGGAGGAAGTTACAACATTTGAAGGATTATAATTTTCAGAAATTAAAATATTACATTTAAGTTCTATGAATTTTACATAAATTAGTCATTAAAGTTTTTATAAAAAGTAAACATTATTAATTGAACCAGATATTAATTTTGACGTTTTATGTGTTTTAAAAGTAGATATTATATTTTGATTATTTTCATTTTAAATTAAATACTATTATTGAATTGGACATTACAAATATATTTTGATTGTTTGAAAAGTAGATATTATTATTATTATTATTATGATCATTTAAAAAAAGTTATCTCTTAATATTTATTTTTTTGCTATTGTTTTTCTGTAACCCTGTAAAACTCCCTCTAGTGGACATATGTGGTATTTTACAGCCAAAATCCGTCTCTGGAGTCAAAATCACATTTGTGGCTCATTTAAGGGTCCAATTTCTCGGTACCTGGTCCAAATGGAGAGTTCTCCCGGTCCCGTCCCACAAGAACCGAGTAGAATATCATGAACTTTGCCATATTTTTCATCAAATTATGGAAGAAATTTCATTTATTGTTTTTGTTTCATGACGCTTTTGTAATATTATGATTTTAGAGCTTTTTCTTTTTTAATTCCCTTAAAAAAAAAATCAGAAAGGATCGAAATATTTCCTCGTCTGTCGACCAATCAGACCCGACTTTTTTTAGCCAATCACAGAAGAGCAGAATCAGGATATTACAGCTGCGTCATCTGAAAAAAAAAAAAAAAAAAAAGCATAATTGAGAGAATATGACAATTTCCTTTTTGGCCATAAACTCAATTAAAAAACTTCAAATACGACGTCCAGTTTAGTAAAAAAAAACAACAACCCTGAAATAAATCACATGACCTCATAAAATTAAATCAGATCTTTAAACCTCGACACGAAACCCTCTGATGTCCGATGAGTTCAAACATCGTTAATATTAAATATTCAGCGGTTTTATTGGATGAATCAAACCGGTCCTGTCACGTAATCCCAGCAGAACCGCGGGCGGAACCTCCCATTGGTCCGAGGCTGATATTAGCAGGTTAATCCGGCGGAAGATAATGTTTCCAAACGTCTGTCCGCTGGTGTGAAGCAGCCGTTCTAACCCACTCTGTGGTTCATTAGTTTATTTATGAAAAGCCTTCATTAAAATTGCATCCAGCATCTCAGAGCCTGTAATGAAAGTTAGTGTCCAAAGCTCCAGTTAACCAAACCCGACCGGCGCCGCGCCGCAGGAGACCCGCCGGGGAGGACGGTTCTGAACCTACAAGGCACCGACGCTGTAAAACTGGAATGTTAAAACCCGAGATTCAGGCTTTTAAAGGTCAACAAGTCAGGCTTCTAGGAACTGTTTGGACGGTACTTTCCCACCAGAACCGCTCTGATTCTAACGTAAGCGTTTGATTGAACCCGATTAACTTGAATCGTATGAAAGTTTGTTTCTAGATTATAATATTTTTGTACGTCACACTTTGGACCATTTGAAGCGGACTTCGGAGCACAACAGAACTTTGACCTTTGACTTCAGACCAGACTTTTTTTTGGACCTCACAGCAAAATGGGCCGTTTGTAAGATTTAGTTAGTGCCATCTAGTGGTGAAGTTCCAGATCGCAGCCTTTATGACACCTCAGCTCACCCCTCCCCATCCCAGAATCTGAGGTCGGAATGATGACCTCTGTAGAACTAGAGGTCAAAGCTGAACTCTAAGGTAACGAATATGATTATTATCACACCGGGGGTCTAGTCCCAGGAGGAGGGGGGGGGGGGCGATTCAAAACTTACCTCCGGGAGGTAGCTAGGTCCAATCATAGCAGCGCAGCAAAGCTTTTGGCCAAACTCCAATCAATCGTCGACCCTCAATCTTTCCGGGCCGACCCGGAACCGGTCCTGGCACAGTGCGACGGTGACTCAGGAGGTAGAGCGGCCGTCCACTTACCATAAGGTCCGGTTCCTCCGGTCTACATATCGAAAGTGACCTTGAGGAAGATCCTGAACCCAAACTAGCTCCCAATGGCCGCTCCTCCGTAACGTGAACGACGGCGTGAACGGTTCCGGATGAGCGGACCCGGCTAATTCTAAGCCAATACATTTGACACACTGCCCCTTAAGGAAAACCCCCCCTGGTTGCACCGGTTCTCCTTCATACGGACGCTGGGCCTGAAGGTACCGCCCGGTCGGAGAGTTTCAGGAACTTTTTTTTTTTGCGCCTCTTTGCTCCGGTCCAGAAGATGAAAGTCCATTTAAGTCCAACTCTTCTCCTGGTGTTTGTGATTGGAGGTCCAGACGGATCACTTTAGTGTCCATCTAACGTGTCTCTGATGCCCTGTGAGCCGCGTTCATTAGTTCGGGGGTCTGAGTGCTAGCACTAAGTCCAGGTCCATCACCGCTGATCCCGCTCCTTCTCTTTCCTGTTCTAATTGCCAGAACAGTCGTCCTGCTGCTGGCCATTAGTCAAACATCCATTAGTCTGCTTCTCCTTCCCCCAGACCACCACTCCCTGTCTTTACTGGGCCTCAGAGACCCACACTCACAGACATCGCACACTCCTCGGGCCCGGAGGACGGCAACGAGAGTCTTCATCTCTTCATCGTCTTCACCCAAACCAACTTCAGTCCGACAGAAAACCTCCGCTTCACACCTTCTTTTTTTCCCCCCCCCCCCCCCCGAAAAACGAGCCGGTCCCGCTCTGCGGTCGGGTTCTTCTGCCTGCCCAGAACCGAACTCGCTTTTTATGACGCCAGAAAATGAAAAGCAAAACCCAAACCAAAGAAAAAAAAACCTCCAGGTGGAATAAATCCTTCCCGTTTACTTACCGCTGCTCTCACGTTGCAAAGTAGGAAAATTCCATCTGTGGGAGGAGAGGAAGATCGACTCCGAGCCTCCAGAGACGAATGGAACGACTTTCTGCCCACTGATGGATCCGCTCCCCCCCCCCGAAAACCTCTCAAAACAGAACCGGTGCGTTTTCACTTCAGGAATGGACTTCAGCGCCGAGAAAACGCTGATTTCTTTTAATAGTAATAATAATAACTATATAAAACATGACCAAAAAGCAGCAACGTTAATTAAAGTTATAGGTTCTGCTAAAAAGGAAAGTTTTAAGTCCTTTTTTTAAAATGTGTCAGACGTCTGTGGAGCCCTCAGATGGTCGGGGATAGGCATTCCACAGGCCCGATCACCCTTTTGTGGTTTTGCGTTTTCTCGCCTCTTCGGGAAATCGCGTCTACGGAGAAAGTTTGTCACAAAAATACACACGACACACACCAGGACGAAACACAAGTTGACAGGATGTGAACCAGGTTCAACCGCCGCTGTCACTTCCTGTTTACAGGACAATCCAGGAAGTTACAGGAAGTTATAAATTTTTCGGAAGTGATTTGAAGAATTTCCAAAGCAGGATTTTCCATTTTTGATGTTTTTGGGTTTTAATGATGTACTGTAAAAAAATAAATTGTTGATGAACTTAAAGGAATTATTTTAAATACTAATCTAAATTAAATTATTCAGTATTTTTGAGCTCAAGTTATTAATTTAAGTTCTTAAATTATTATTAAAGTAATTTCTGTCACCAGTGGAAATACATTTTTTTACAATTCAATTTCATTTTTTTTACAGTGTGTAATATTTTTCTTCAAACACACATTTACTTACAATTTCTTTTCTTTTTAAAGGTAAAACATAAAAAATTAAAATAATCATTTCAAAAGCTGGAAATGAACTTTTTCATGCTTTTGGCGTCCCATCATGCACTGTAAAAAAATAGTTGAAAAACATACAGAAAATGATTTCAAAAATAGTATCCTAAATTTAATGAAGTATATCTGAGTCCAACTTATTCATATTTAAGTTGAAAATACTTAAATGAATTTTTGAGTTCATCCAACAACTTTTTTTTTACAGTGTATAATATTTGTCTTAATACACATATTTACTTCTTATTTAATGTTTTTGGTTTTTTAAAGGTAAAACATGAAGAAAAATTTTTAAAAGTGATTTTAATCTTTTCCAAAGCTGGAATTTAACCTTTTAAAGTATCTTGGCGTCCCATCATGCACTGTAAAAAGACAATAGTTGAAATACTTACAGAAATCTTTTCACGATAGGAACCAAAATTCATTATCCGGGGAAAATCAGCGAGGTTTTGAACGGCTTCGCAACGGATAAGTCAACGAATGAAGGAGAGAGGGAGAAGAAGAAGAAGAGGAAGAAGAGGGAGAAGAGGAGGTGTGACGCGTGACGAAGGCTCGCAGTCAGAGCAGCATCATTATTTCAGGCGGTTTGTCACGACAGAAACTGGATCACACAAGGAGAAATGAAAAAAGATTAAATATTAAATATTAAAGTCCTTCTCCTACCGGCGACTCAGCAAACCGATCCGAGAGGTCAGGCCTCCAGAGGTCAGAGGTCAGAGGCGAGGGGCCGTCGTCATCGCGAAGCCTCGGGGCGATCACCGGATGCAGACAAACCCGAGCAGCGGTCGGAGTTTGGGTCGGCCGGGCCGGGAGATACTCTTAAGAGGTGTCAATCACAGGAGATTAAGGGAGGTCACTGTGAGCGGCGCTCAACATGTGTGAGCAAACATCGGAGCAGCAGCGGCGGCGGCGAGGAAGAGGAGGTGGAGCTCGCCTCCGGCATGAAGGAAAGATGATGCATGAGTGATGGACCGCGGCGTCACACACCACAAACCAACACAAACACCGGCGCTGGAGGTGCAGAGGAGACGCTGGAGAGAGAGGTTGACTGACAGGTGACCACCAGAACATTCCTCTCACACAAGAAGAAGAAGACGAAGAAGAAGAAGACGAAGAAGAAGAGAGATGGACCTCAGAATCTTTTAGTCCGACATGATTGAAATCAGAGGCGGTTCCTTCTCAGTGGGTTTAAGGTTCTGACTTTGTTTATTGGACAGAATTTGCCGGAACTGATTCAAAAAGGTAAAAGTAAGAGGTCACAACTTTAGTGAGAAAGGTCAACCAATCAGAGCTCTGAGGGGCGGGATCTAAACTCCCTGCATACTTTACCCTACCTGCCATAACAATGACAACTATGATGTCATGCATGTGGAGCCACACGCCTGTCAATCATCAGGGACAGCGAGACACAGCCGTCAGAGACGAGGACAGGAAGTAGGTCCATCAATCAGAACCTCGTTAGTATTCAGAACAAAGGAGAGAATAATAGAAAGATAAAAGATCAAAGTCAAGAGAGTAGAAAGACCCGGAGCTCCTGACGGCAGGCGAGGGAACGAAGATCCATGGCTGAGTCCAGAGTTCTGCCCGTCTGGTTCTGTTGGTTTGACCGGTCCGGGACCTTCAGCGACCCTGGAACAGTTTGAGATTCAGAATTTTTGAGTCTGAGGCCACTATAGTACTATATAAAATATATAGTACTATATATAAAATATATAGTACTATATAAAATATATAGTACTATATATAAAATATATAGTACTATATAAAATATATAGTACTATATATAAAATATATAGTACTATATAAAATATATAGTACTATATATAAAATATATAGTACTATATAAAATATATAGTACTATATATATAAAATATATAGTACTGTATAAAATATATAGTACTATATAAAATATATAGTACTATATAAAATATATAGTACTGTACCTATATATAGTATATAGTATATAGTATTATAGTATATAGTACTACATACTATATATAGTATATAGTACGATATACTATCTCTCTCTCTGTATATATATATATATTAATATATTTGTATATATATATATATATATTTATATATTTATATAGATTGAACATCAGATTGTAACTAAACTCAAATCCACAATCCAGACCACCTCTTCCTGAACTTTTTGACCTATATATTGCGGGTCGGTTCTGTCGAGGCGTGACGTCGCGTTTGGAACATTTGTTCCGTGTTTAAGGAATCGATGGCGAGCGACGATCAGAACTGAACCATGAACCCGAGTCAATCGACCGTTGGTTCTGCCGGAGTGTCGTTAGACGTGTGTCTGAGGCGTCCCTCAGGGAGTGTGTGTTCTCTGATCCAGGTAATGCAGAGCAGAGAGGGGACGAACGACAGGCTCTCTCTCTCTCTCTCCTCTCCTCTCTCTCTCTCTCTCTCTCTCTCTCTCTCTCCCTCTCTCTCTCTCTCCCTCTGTCTCTCTCTCTCTCTCTCTCTCTCTCTCTCTCTCTCTCCTGTCTTCTATTGATCGATGGACGGCGCCGTGATGTTTGCAGGCCTGTCCTGACAACCGGTTGACACGTCTCCCCGGGGGGAGGAGGAGGGTCCCAGAGGGAGTTCTGATCCTCGAGGCCCGGTATCACACCTGATCTGAACCCTGAGACACGCGCATCAGCCATAACATTATAACCAACTGCCTTATATCGCGTTAGTCCCCCAGAACAGCTCTGACCCGGCGGGACTGGACCCCAGCAGACATCCTGAGGTGTGCTGTGGTATCTGGTACCAAGAGGTCAGCAGCACATTCTTTAAGTCCTGGTGCTGTCTCCGTGAATCGGACCTACAAAATGCTGGATTTGAATTGAAATTTGGAGCATCTGGAGGCCAAGTCAACACCGGCTGCAAGGAACACCCAACCGGACCTGCAGTTCTGGTGATGTTCTGATCCACCTCTCAGACTCTGGTTCTGGTCAAAGTCTCCCAGGTTCTCATGCTGGTCCAGTTTTTTCCTGCTTCCAGCATCAACCTCAGGAAAATATGCTGTAAAATCTAATATATAATAATAATAATAATAATAATAATAATATATAATAATAATAATAACAATAATAATAATAATAATAATAATAATAATATATAATAATAATAATAATAATATATAATAATAATAATAATATATAATAATAATAATAATAATAATAAGTTCATATAAATCTAATCTCTTAATCTCTAAATCTCTAAAAGTAACATTATATTGTCTTAAAGTCAAACTTATTCCTCAAAAAATTCCCACTTTAGTCAAAAAAATTATGACATTTGTTTCTAAAATTCCAACTTTATTCACTAAAATTCCGACTTTATTCCCAAAAAATAATAATTTTTTTTCCCATTTTCTTCCACTGGTCCATTTTTTTTCTCCACTTCAGGACGGAACGTTCACCTGCTGACTTCTGTATGTAAAAATATATATAAAACATTATAGTAATAATAAC
The DNA here is from genome assembly GCA_037951165.1 of Lophius americanus. Classification (NCBI taxonomy): domain Eukaryota; kingdom Metazoa; phylum Chordata; class Actinopteri; order Lophiiformes; family Lophiidae; genus Lophius; species Lophius americanus. The sequence continues at coordinate 274,237 of JBBDHG010000394.1, forward strand.
ATAAATTCCGACTTTAATATTTGAAATCCTGACTTTGACTCTGTAAAAGTCAGAAGTAGGCGGTCCTTAAAGGAGTTTGTCTTAAAAGTCACATAATAAACAAAAAAAAAGGTTTCCTTTCTTTGAAGAGGTGGTCCTCACGGGGTCCAGACCCGGACCCGCCTCTTCGGTTCTTTGTGCGGCTGATTGGGTTCAAACCACGGACCCATTATTCATCTGGTCCGGACGCCACCTCAGAGTCTCCAGCTCGCCGTCGCTGCAGACGTTTTCCTTCGCCGCTCAGTCAATAATGGTCGCATGCAATCTGCGGCCGCGTGGCTTCAGTATTGACGTTCCCCTCAGAAAGCAGCGAGGCATTATGGGAGTTGACGTTCAGCCATTACTCTGATAATTAGTAAGACGGCGCTGATTCAAATGATCCATCATGGCGGCGGCGTGGAGGTGAAGCCAGTGATTTATCATCATGTGGAGGAGTGGGTGACGCAAACTCAAGCCTGAGGAAAGACGGGGGATGAATGGGGACAACGAGAGCACCAAACAAACAAACAAACAAACAAACAAACAAACAAACAAACAAACAAACAAACAAACAAACAGACAAACAAACAGACAAACAAACAGACAAACCGACAAACAAACAGACAAACAGACAAACAAACAGACAAACAGACAAACAAACAGACAAACAAACAGACAAACCGACAAACAAACAGACAAACCGACAAACAAACAGACAAACAGACAAACAAATAAACTAACAAACAAACAAATTGCTTTGCCACATTTCCATTTTCTGCACATTTGAGTGTTCTGCGCTCCTATTGGTCGACATCATCCCAGTTTTATTCCAGCGCCGGGTTAATAATTTATTTCATTTATTTAGTTTAATTAAATGTCTATTCTGTTTGATTTGTTTTGATTTTAAATTTTACATTCATAATTAATTAATTTTTCTATTCTATGAATTTGATTCTTTTTATTCCTTATTATGGACTTTATTTCATTTTTATATGAATGATTTTAATTTAGTTTTATTTTTGTGTTTTATTTATTTTGCTTTCATTATTATGTATATTTCTTCTAAAATGTTTTTATTTTATTTTTAATAGACTTTTAAGTCATAATAATTCATTTCATTCAATTTTGTATTTATATAGTGAATTATTATTTATTATTATTATTATTATTATTATTATTATTATTCATTTTCATTTATTTTATGTAAGAAAAAAAACAAAAAAAACAAAACACAAAGAAATTATTTATTGGTCTGTAATAAAAGACAACAACAAAAAAACTATAATGAAGTTAATTAAATATGTTTAACCATAAATAAAAGTGAAAAATAAGAAAAAATAAAAATAAAAACGAGGTTGTGAAAAAAAAAAAAAAAAAATTATGTAAAAACTGTTTTTACTTTCTAAATATGAAGAAAGCGTCACTTTCATCCTAAATAGGTGCAAACCTCAGGAAGGAAGGAAGGAAGAATCTTTGAGTTTATAAAATGAAACATTTGGTGGTAAATGTTTGTTTTATTTCCCGTTAAAGTAAAAACATCTTCCTGAGGCGAGGAATAAAAGTGAATGATTGAGCGCCACACGCCGTTTGGACGACTTCCTGTGGAGTAAAAAACGGCTTCGGGGCGTCACTGTGTCACAGCGGGGCGACGGACGCCAGATTGTGGACGCCGGGTCAATAACGGGCGCCGTCACCGGTTGGTCCGGTGAGTGGGCGGAGTCAGACGTGACGGCTGTTATAGATCCACGCCGCTTTATGTCCAGGGCCTCAGGCCGAAAACACTCACCGCACCACAGAAGAAGAACATTCGGAAACTCCCCCACAGATGCCACCGCTCAAACTCACATCTCAGTTCTTTTCTTCATGCGGCGAAAACAGACGTTCAGCTGTACGAAGACTTTTGACGACCTTCGTCTCTCCTCTGAAGGACGTCCGGCTCTCCTTCTTTTAATCCTCAACCGGTATCCGTCTTCGTGTTCGCGCCATAACTCAAAAACCATTTCATGGATCATTTTCAGATTTCATAACCACGTAGATCTTAGAGCGAGGAAGAACTGGAGTAATTTTGGGAAAGGCCGGTTGCATTTTCCCTCCACTAGGGGGAGCTTTAGATGAAAAGGTTTTTGCGTCATAATTTCCCGATGCCCCAGGATGAGCTGGAGAGTGTTGCTGAGTCAGGGGATCTCTGGAATACACCTGCCACGGCGACGGGATCCTGGAGTTTGAGCTGAGGTCAAACTCCTCCTCTTCCTGTCCACCTCCTTCCCCCCCTCCCTTCATTTTTCCGTTAACAACTTTGTTGAATCACTTCAAGTCTTTGAATTTGAAGAACAGATTTTTTCTTTTTCCTGTCCTTCCAGCGCGACTCGATCGTTTAAAATCTTTTCTTCTCCTTCTTCTTTTTTTCCCCACTTTTATTGTTTTTAAGGACAAGAGGACGGCGGCGGCTCAAACCGACACCCGTCTCCGGTGTCTCCTGGCCTTTGTGCGACGCGTGGCTCCGGCTGGCGTTTCAGGGCGTCTCACCTCAGGCGTCTGATGGCCGGCTGCTGGAAGGACGTTTGTTGGGCGGGAGAACTTCAGTGTCTTTGAACGCCTCATGTGAGTTTCTGTTTGTTTCTGATCCAGTTTGTTTTTTGGTAAAAGCAGTACATTAAAAAAAAAAGTATATATATCTGTATATCCCCCAATCCCCTGCATTGTACAAACGATCCCCCCGATTGAAGTTATGTCCCCAGTATTTTGACATAATAAGGAAAAAAGGACCAATGAGAGTAAAATACGATCCTCGAATCGATTCATATGGAACAAATTACGACTGAATCGGACCGATTCTTAAGAAACTGTGGTCCAAAAACTTTTGGAGATTATTCTCCCCCTAGTGTCAGAAACCTGAAACTGATATATCCGAAAATCAGCCCAGTTCTTCCTCACACTTCGGTCTATGTAGGGAATAAAAATTGAGAGTTATTAAGTTATCGCGTCAACACGAAGGATCGTCTTTTAAACTATAACTTGAATCGTTTTCAAATTTTACAGCTACATAGACTTTAGTGGGAGGAAGAACTGGAATGATTTTGGGAAAGGTCGGTCGAACCTTTCCGACCCCAGGGGGAGATCTAGCATTCCGATCATTCTAAAAATCGTATTTTACTTCACGAAAAATCGGAGGAGTTCAATCAGGGGGGATTTCTTGTACAACGCAGGGGATTGGGGGCTTTTCGGGATAAACCGTTTGCTGTCGGGGACAACGGCGTAGGATTAGTTCAAACTTACGATCATCACTTGTTGAGAAATTCACAAAAAAAAACATCAAGACACCAAAAATAAAAATAAATCTTTAAATAAGATTTTTGAGATTATCAAAAGAGATCAAATGTTTTTTAACATGTTTACGTCTGAGTCACGACGTCGGCCGTCCTCCGACCTTCTCCGCTCGGACCCAGACGAGCAGCGAAAGCCGAATCCACGACCTCATTATTCCTCCGTTTAAACGGAGACTAATCCCCTCGCTTACTTTTCCTGGTTCTTCCTTTCAGTCTTTGTGCGGCGAAGCCGCCGCTAACCGCTCCCGACAGGAACGGATGGCGACATGGCCGACCTCTGGCGCTGCTACACTTGTCGAGCAGCGGGTCGGCCTGCAGGTTCTATTGTTCTGCTCCCAGCAGGCCCAGCAGGAACCGGCCGGCGGGGGTCAAAGGTCGATTTCATCTCTTTAAAGGGGACCTTGTTTTTCCAGATGACGGCCGATTAAAAGAAGCCCCTCCGTTTTATTTCCTTCACCAGATGAGAAGACGAGGAAAAACATTTCATGTCTGCGAAGGTTTTAAATTTAAATAATCATCAATGAATGAAGAGGCAGAAAAAAATACAATAATAATGATAATAATAATAATAATAATAATAATAATGATGATAGTAATAATAATAATAAATGAGCTAAAGCTTATAATATTATTATTTCATGATATAATATTATAATTATTATCATTATTCGTATTTAATATTCTATTACAATCATCTTCTTATGGAATAATAATAATAATAATAATAATAATAATAATGATAATGATAATAATAATAATAATAATAATGAAAATATAATGATAGTAAAATAGATAAAAGCCTTTTTCATTATTACATATTTTTATTACTTTTATTAGTTACCGATAAATAGGAGAGTCTTATTATTATTTTTATTACTATTTGTCTTTATTGATTTCATGATACATTAATATTATTATTAGTAGTAGTGATAGACGCAGTAGTTGCAGTATAATATTATTCATATAACGATTTTTTATGATGATCTAATAGTTTTTTAAATTTCTTATTGGTCCAGTAACTTTTTCTTTTTTACATAATGTGATAATTAGCGATATATTTGAGATATTTTATATTTTATAACATTCTATATGTGGCGTCCAACACTTTTTACGATCTATAACCACTCCCAAACATTTGCTTTCATACACACTGGACGCTGCGCTGAGCTAAATGCTAACCGGTATGTCGATGCTAATATCGCTAATCTGAGGAATAAAATTATCGGATTATTTTACAGGAAATTAAACCTCGTGCAGGATTATTTGTTCCTGACGTCCGTGAGGGGGAACAAAGTCATCATCAAACGCATCTTCTCTCCCTCCCCCACAGATGCTAAAAGGCTAGTAGCAACAATGCTAAGGTTAGCGTTAATGTTTTGGACTTTTTTTTCTTTTTCTTTTTTTTGCTTAACTAATATTCCGACTTTTCAAGCTCTAATTGTTTTTGTAAAAATATTATGGTATGCGTACGTTATTGAATTTAATGTTTGATGATTTATTCAAATAAAATAAGATTAGCTTTTAGCTACACGGACAGTCGATCCAGGATATCTTTACTTTATTTATTTTAAATCAAACTTTATTTATTTAAACAGTAAATAAGAACAAACACCATAACTTTAATGTCACCTACAGATATGCTTTAAGGCAAACAGACATAAGCCATAACATTATAACCCCCAGTCTGGTAATGTGTAGGTCACCCTTTGCCACCAGAACACCTCTGACCCACGAACGCCTGGACTCCAGCGGACCTCTGAAGGTGAGCTGTGGTTCTGTGGTTCTGATACGATGTTGTCAAAGGAACATCTACTTGAATGGTAGAACCCAGAAAGCATCACAGCGCCTCCCATTGCTTTTTTTCCTTCCTGTAATACATCCTGTTTGCGATTTTTACGTACTGACCCGGTCCTCTAGACGTCACGACCGTCCTCTCTACCACCTGCGGCTCCGCCCACTGGTGTTTTAATGAACCAATGGGATCATCTCCTCCACCCAGACACATTAGTGATGTGGCAGAAATAGCCAGACGGCGAGAGGACGGCGTTGCGGCCTGTTGAATGTGAGAATGTGTAATGAAGAAGAGGAGGCATTCATTATGGATCACACACATCATTTATTCATCCGTCTGCTGTCGGTCCGTCTGATACACGCCGCCTTCGTCTGGATGGTGGCTTTCATCATTCCTCCATATGTGAGCAGGTCTGAGCCTCCTTCCTGTTTGTCCGAGGGGAATCCTGTCCGGAACTGTTGCCGGGATTCTGACCCGTTCTCCGCTTCTGGTTCGGTACGAAAACGCCGGAAAACGACGCGAGAACGTTAAAAATAAGCAAATTAAAACAAACTTCAGTGACTGATGAGTGTTTTAGAAACGCTTCAGATGATAAACTCAAAAAAATACATGAAACGAAAAGTTTAGT